>CANYLF015224162.1:0-11268 GCA_948193215.1 Bocquillonia castaneifolia
GGAAATTTAATTTTAATTTGAAATTCGCAACCTGAAAATGTTAAATCCATGGCTTGAAAGTGTAACACATTTGACATGCCATAAATTGACCTAAAAGACTCAGAATTGAGTGTTTCAAAAGCCTAAATTCAAGATAAAATCGATATCTACAATTTTCATGAATAAGTTTTAGCTATTTGAAGATTGTAAAAACCTGAAAAGTGAGTTACAAATCAAAAGCTATGTGTAGTCTTGGTTGAAATCAGAATTTTAAAATAATTAACTATTTGGAATTAATTAATACAACTTATAATCTTTCTAGGGCTTATGAGAGACTGTAGTTATATCTTGATAGAGATAAATAGATCAAAACATTGAAGCTAATTTAATAAATTTTTCCATCATTCAAGCTATTGAAGAATGAATTGACGATTGAAGACTTAATATTTAGAAGATATATATATAATTTATTTGCTTTTTTATTAGTTTGAGTGTTCTTTTTTCTATAACCATCAACTATTTATTTAAGTTTATTTAGTAATAAACTTAGATTATGATTAGAGTAGAATTAGTGATTAATTTGTTTATTTAAATTAAATTAGTGTTTATAATGAATTGTCATAGGAAATTTGAATTTTTAATGTGAAATTTGCAGCTTGAAAGTGTAACACATTCAACAGGCTATAACTTGAGCTAAAAGATTTGTAATTGAGTTATTTAAAAGCCTAAATTCAAGATAAAATCAATATATATAATTGTCATGAGGAAGTCGTGGTCATTTGAAGACTGTAAATACCTAAAAAGTTAGTTAGAAATCAAAAGTTATGTGACGTTCAGTATTGGTCAAAATCTAAATTATAAAAGGATTAGCTACTTATAATTAATTGAAACAAGTGTTAATTCTTTTAGGTCTTGTGGGAAGTTGTATTGAGATGTATAAATTTAACAAAACCAAGACTGAAAATTTAGAGTTGTTCTTCTCTCTAAAAAATGATTAAACTAATTTTACAAAATTTTTCATTTTTCAAGCTATTAAAGCATGGATTGAAGATTTAAGATATAAAATTAAAATGCATGAATAAAAGATGAAAGACTTAAAATTAAAAAAGGTTTATAAATTTTTATCTTTATATCATAAATTTATTGGTAATCAAGTAATATGGTTTAGCTTAAAAAGTAAGAAAAATAGTTTGAGAACATAATTATATCAGTAACGAGTACCACGTGCAGCACACGTGAAAAAAATAACTAGTCTCTATAAATATAAGTATTTTGCTCTAAACTTGCCAAAATATCTTTATCTGTTTATAGTATTATTAAAGTAAATTTATTATTTTAATAAAATAATTATGATTTATGAAGGATAAATTTGAGTCTTTCTAAGTATTGTCTAATGGTGAAAACATTATAATTGATACGGGGCTAAGAAATCTAGTTTCGAATCCCCCATTCCAGTTATAAGAAAAATGAAGGATAAATTTGAAAATAAATAAACTATTTAATATTATTAACTAAAGCCCTAGATAAATCAAAACCTTAAAATGAAATTGTAGATTTGATTGAATTTTGATATTTTTATAATTATAACTAAATTTTAAATTTCACTATAATTTTAATTAAATATTTACAAACGATCAATTAGATTTAAACCTTTTAATTGAAATGTAATTTTAATCAAAATTTTTAATTTGTGGTGTGATTTTAATTTTTTTTAAGCTTGTATAATTCCGAAATTGCATGTGTTCACATATGTCAAAAGACTCAAAGCTAAAAATTTTAATTAGATTTATAATTTTATTTAAAAGATTCATTTAAATTTATATTTCAATTGAAAGATCTAGACTTAATTAGTCATTAATGAAGATTCAATTAAAGTTTAAAATTTATAATAACTAAAAATTTAAAATTTTGATTAAATTAATAATTTTATTTAAATTTTAGAATTTATTTATTCATTAGTCTTTATTAAATTAAGTACAAAAATAGATCATAATTTTCTTTTGGATAGAGAGTTTTTTTTTCTCCCTTTTTATGCATACATAACACCAGGACGTGTGGAAAAAGGAGAGAGGCCAGGATAATAGTAACAACAATAATATGATAAAATTTGTCTTCAAATAAAATCATTATTTATTGGAGATAAAAGGAGGACTATATTAGTTCGCGATAATGTTGTGTGCTATATTTCAAAACATGGGCGGGATGGCTTATATGGCTTTTTCGTATCGGTCTCGTATCAGTCGATGCATTCTCTATTTTTATGTCTTTAAATTCTTTAAAATTTAAAAATTAATTTATAAAATTATATTTATATTTTTAAAATATGAAGAAGAGAGTGGGTTTAATTCTTCAAAATTGTAGTATCAAACTCTCTTCTCTTGTTGGATTTAAAGTTTCAAGAAATTTTTAATTTTTTTACAAGTTGAACAAAGTTAAAAAAGACAAATAAATTTTTATCATTTAATACTCATTGGAATGGGTAAAATAAATAGAATTCTACTAAAAAAACTACAATTTTCATCCTCTATTAGATAAATTTTCTCTTCATTCTAAAAAAATACTCTTTATTTTATCTAATGCATTATTTCATTATATATTATCATTCGTCAACTCGATAGATTAGACCTCTTTATATTCGTTGTTAAGTAAACAACTGAATAATTGGCTTAATTGCCACTAAACTTTGGCGCATATGAAATTAGAATATATCCAATAGAACTTGTCCCCTTAATTATATAATTAACCTCCTTCTATAAACAATAATTAATATGCTTCCATGCCCAATTATTTATCTTGAACATATAAACTTGTCGCATTTTTTCTTAAATCAAACACTGGAAATACATGCACAGGATTGACACGTCACATGAACACACTTTTTTAAATGGCAAAATATATTTACAGAGATCGACTTAAACTTATATTTCTCAAACTATACATGTAATTTTCACTACAATATACCTTTTCGTTTATTTTTTATCATTTAAACATTTAAATTATACATTTTGATTTTTTTAAATATTTATTTCACTGATGCAAAGATGTATGCATAAACATTAGATTGTAGTCCTGTGAAATTATAAATATATATGATATGTTTAAGTGGTAATCACACTTCAATTTAAATATTTATGGGTCTAAAATACTTGGTTTAATTTAGTATTTAAATGAACAAGATGAAAAAATAAAATATCAAAACGAAAAGGCTTAATTATCAAAAATTATCCAAATTTTTTGACTTTTAACAATTATATCGCAAACTTTCAATAATTGCATAGCAAATGTTAATTTATCAATTCTTTTTCAAAAGTACTCTGTAACCACTTTAACAGGTGAAAAATGATTGAGTGACTCACTGTAACAATTTTTAAAAAGAAAAAAAATAGAAAAATGAATTAATAATTTCGATACTGCATCAACTGTAACAGTCAAAATATACAATTTTTATTTTTTTAAAGTGTATGTTTAATTTAGTGTCTAAAATTAGAACACATAAGTTAAAATAAATAAGTGCATTTTAGTTTTTTTAGATAACCAATATATAATATTTGAGTCAGTTTATCTTTCAAAAGCTAAAAAAATTATTCTGACAAGTTACAATGATATTTTTTTAGCTAAAAACAAGTTACAATAATATTTTTTTATCCGGAAAAGTGATCGTAGAGTATTTTTGAAAAAATATTGATAGATTAACGTTTATTATGTAATTATTAAAAGTTCATGATATAAATGTTAAAATTGAAAAAGTTTAGATATTTTTTGGTAATTAGGCCAAACAAAAAATATAATTTAGTTTCATTGATATGTGCAGAAGTGTTTGGCAAATAAACTTTCCAGGGATGAGTTGATATTTTACAAGTCAATTTAATAATCTTAACAAAAGTTCGTGTACTAGTAGATGAATTATAAAATATAATTGTTCAAGGGTCAATATCAAAAATACCGAGCAATTGGTTACCGGATATGATCAAATAATACAACTTAGTATACTTTCAGGTAAATTATAAAAAAAACATTCAAGAAATGCGTAAGAATCCAAACACAAACAGTGCACGTGCGATATATATTCGTCTTCCAAATTTTAATAGGGTTGTAAATTAATTAATTAATTAATAATTTGATGTTCAAATTGTTTTTATTTTAAATTTTCTGAGGTCAAATATATCCACATATACTGTGGTTAGTATCAGAAGTATTCTTCAACAACCCAACCACCACATTGTCATTGCAAATTATCTAAACAAGCTGATCAATCTACAATATATATAAAATGTGTAAAATACTGATTATAGAGTTATTATTATTATCATTATATATATTATAATAGAAAAAAGAGACTATTCTCATGCTTGAATAGAAATTATTTTATTTTTGGTTTTCGTATGAAGAAAATTAATACTAGTCAGATATTTATGTGGTAGGTCAATGTTGACCAATTTTTGCCCATGTAAACGCATCCAACTAGCTGCTGTTAAATCAGCAGTCCTTGCATAAAGGGTTGGAGACAACGTTTGATGACTCGATGGCGAGTTCCTGTTCATGTAAAATGTATTCTTAATCGCAAAGTATATAAACATTTATATATATTTATATATACTAGTTTGTTAATGCGTGTGAAATATTTTTATTTGATTTTAAAATTTAAAGTAGAATTGATTTTTTTATTTGTTAATATATGCATATTTTTACATATATATTAAGTAAAAAATATTTAGGTATTTTTAGTATTTAAATGGTCACTATTTTTTCATTCCTACGATTTTCAAACACTCACAATTTCTTTATAAAAGTTGTAGATCTTGACTTTCTCTTTAATTTAGGCTTTCTTATTTATTTTTTAGATAGAGAATAAAATTTTTTTTCCTAGCCTTGGTTCCATCTATTTATAGCTCTTAAATTCTAACGAAGACAACCCACAAATCATAAAATGATTACAACTTGTTTCAATTAATCCAAATAATAAATCTTTGTAAAATTCAGATTTCCCCAAGAATACACATGGTGTCTGACTTGCGACTCACCTTTCGAGTTCCTACAATCTCCAAACGGCCATGACTTCTTCATAAAAAGTTGTAGATCTTGATTTTCTCTTGAATTTAGGCTTTTGAATCATCCAATTCTGGGTCTTCTGACTCATGTTATGCCCGGTCAAAGTTGTTTCACTGTCAGACTGTAATTTTGATGTTAAAAATTTGAATTTCATAAAAAAAACACAAACTATTATGATAAATCCTAGATTAATTAAAAAAAACTAATTAATCCATATTCCTACTTCAAATAGAACTTTAGACAACCCACAAATACTAGAATGATTAGGACTTATTTCAATTAATCCAAATAATAAATTATTGTAAAATTCGGATTTCCCCTAATTAAAATGCACATAGCGTCTGACTTGCGACTCCATTTTCGAGTTCCTACAGTCTCCAAACGGCCATGACTTCTTCATAAAGTTGTAGATCTCGATTTTCTCTTGAATTTAGGCATTTGAATTATCCAATTTCGAGTCTCCTAGCTCAAGTTATACCTCGTCAAAGTTACTGCACTGTCAGACTGTGAATTTGATGTTAAAAATCTGAATTTCATAAGAAAACACAAACAATTATGATAAATCTGAAATTAATTAAAAAAACTAATTAATCCATATTCCTACTCCAAATAGGATTTTAGACAACCCACAAATAGTAGAATGATTAGGACTTATTTCAATTAAAACCTAATTAATCTTGAATTAATCGATGAAGCCTTTGACTTTATTCTACATCATGAAATTCTTTCAAACTTTCTTATTCATTTTTTTTAATAATAAATCCTTGTAAAATTTGGATTTCTCCTAATTATAATCCACATAGCGTCTGACTTGCGACTCCATTTTCGGGTTCCTACAGTCTCCAAACGGTCACAAATTCTTCATAAAAATTTTAGATCTCGATTTGCTCTTGAATTTAGGCTTTTGAATCCGAGTTTTCTAGCTCAAGTTATTCCCCATTAAAGTTGCTGCACTGTCAGACAACGAATTTAATGTTAAAAATCTGAATTTCATATGAAAACACAAACAATTAATATTAATCCGAAATTAATTAAAAATAACTAATTAATCCCTATTCATACTTCAAATGGGACTTTAGAACCCACAAATCCTAGAATGATTAGGACTTATTTCAATTAATCAAATAATAAATCCTTATAAAATTCGGATTTCCCCTAAGAATGCACATAGCGTCTACCTTGCGACTCAATTTTCAGGTTTCTACAGTCTCCAAATAACTGTTAAATCAGCAGTCCTTGCATAAAGGGTTGGAGACAAGGTTTGATGAGTCGATAGCGAGTTCCTGTTCATGTAAAATGTATTCTTAATCGCAAAGTATATAAACATTTATACATACATACATACATATACATACATACATACATACATATATATATATGTATGTATGTATGTATGTATATGTATGTATACATACATATACATACATACATACATACATACATACATACATATATATATATATATATATATATATATATATATATATAAATGTTTATTTTATTTATTCAAATAATTAATTCCTATTATTATTATTATCGTCATTGTTTTATCCCATTATTTCTCTTATAATTCTTAATGTTTTTCCTCAATGATTTTATCGTACGTACCTGAAATTTGAAAATAAGATATGATTTTAAAATCAAATAATAAATAATGTTATATGCACTATATTATTCTTATTGTTTATATGAATAATTGAATATCGAGATTGATTTCCAGTCTTCGAATATACAATTCTATATTGGAGAGCTTTGCAACTTCTCTTCATGTGATGAGTATCTCATCTCATCATTGCGAAAATAAAAACTTCAAGCTTTTCAAATATGAATTATTTCATTTTACAATTAATATAAAGAGAATTAATAAATTAATAAAATATATACTTTATTAACAATTAGATGATATAATCATTCATTCCGTGATAATAAAAAAAATAGAATTTTAAAAAAGTATGTAATGATATCATTTCTCATTATTTATAGTTTATTTCTCAGAGATAAAATGATTAAAAATATGTTACAAAAAATTATAAAAGGAAATTTTTAGAACAAATAAATTATATAAACAACAACTTAAATAATAAAAAAAATTAATGTATAGTCTTAGAGCATGCTTAATGTAGCCTTTTTTTACACTAAATTTAGTATATAAAAAATAATAAAATGTTGCATCAAATGCAATGCTGTATCGTTTAATTATACTTTACTGTATTCAATTAATTATGAAAAATTCTCATCTATACAGATTTGTTATGGACCTCAGACTAGTGGATTAAAGCATTGAAACAGGCGGAGAAAGGGATTGAAAGTAACTACCAGGTTCATAAGACGAAGTTAAATCTGGTGCTGATGCTGATCCGGCATATTTATTCCTATCTGGAAAAATTTTGTTGGCTTGCGTCTGATTAGCTAGTTGGCACCTTCTAGCTCATTCCCGACTTAAGCAATTAATTGGCGCATGAACGAAGCTGTAACGAAGCATGTACGCGACGATCAAACACACGAACATTTCTCATTGACTGACGGCTCGCCTTCAACGAGCGTGATGTCAACCATATAGCAGGATACTTCCATCGGCCCCGTGGTATCGTATATAAGATAACTGCTGCTTTTAGGAGTTCCTGGTTTCAGCTCTTAAAGTCCGCGCTTTCTATTGTTTTGCTGCTCTTCCTGTTATCAAGCATTGTACTAACATAAAAGATCTCGCCTCTTTGCTTATAAAGACTTTGGTGAGGCATTGGTTTACACATTCTTGAAAAGAAAAGGAGTTAGAAGGATTCTCAACATCTAGGAAGATAGGATTCTCGTTCTGGAAACAAGAGCCATTCGTGGTCACATGAAAGCGGCGATAGAGAATCCTCCTACTGCTAGGCTAAGGGCAAAGGCAAGAGTAGTACTCGCTAAAGGTTTTCTCTATCCTGAACGTGTGCTATGTAGAAAGTAGGACCTGGAAAGCGCTCTCTATTTATCATCCTTGCAGCTTTCCAGATTTTGTATTGAACATATGGCGTAGCTAGGACCTTCAAATCATGTTTGAGCCTATATTCAAAACCCACCCCCCTATTTCTTTTTATAAGGCCGGAAAGAATGTCCGCCAAGTTCAGATAAGGGAATGCTTCCCCCAACCATTAAATTAAGGAAAAGCTCGATGAAGGAGGGGAGATGCGGCGGGGGAAGGAAAACACTTTCGGAGATAGAGATTTTCTTTATTTTTCAGCGAAAACGAAGAAGGCCAAGGATGGTCTATGATGTGTGTTATCTGAAGGGAACACGCTTTTTCAACCACGGTGGTATGATTGCCGAACCCTCTCCTCGTTCCGCCCACTGGCCTATTGGGATAGCAGCCTTTGGGCTTTGCCTGCCCTTTCTAATTTGAAATTCCGGCTCAGCCCGGGAAAGTGCTGGCAACAACAGAAAGGAAGGGGTCCATGTAGCTGCTACGTCCGCCCCCTTCTTAGTCATTAGTCAATGGGGCAGCACAACAGGTTTGGCATCTACTAAAAAAGAGATAATGTACTTTAGATAACCACGCCTCCGCTAGGCAGCGTATGGAATGGCCGAGAGCGGACCTTTTTGGATATATAATCCAAGTCAAGAGTGGGAAGCTAAAGTAAATGACTCAGAAAGGTCAGGTGGTTTTATCTCTCAGACTGCACATGGAGTCTAAGTGGTAAGGCTTCGATTTTTTTTAGCGAAACTTTCCCTGTAAGAGAAGAAGTGAATTTGCATATATATGCCTAACTAGTTTGATCTCTCAAATTAAGGGTTCTAATTGGATTGGTCGCTTTCTGTTTACTAAGTGGTCGACTCTTTCTTCATTCGAGCTTCCGTTGGTCGCCTACCTTTCTTTATGGAATATTTGAAGAAGCACGCAGGGTTGGAACCCTATACCAGGGGGTTTTCCCCAACTTATACAAAGTGCTGGTCTCGATCTCGCTTGGTGGTGCCCCTCTTGATGATTGTTGACTCAACATTAATTTCATGCTTGAGTTGGAAGGTCCTCTCCTATCCATTGAGTTAAGTAATTTATTATCGAAATTATTTCCGCCGCGTATCTCATGGAATGCTTCTTGTTTCTCCAAATCAGTTCCTAGTGTCATCCAATCAAGATTCGCCATCAAGAGAGGGAAGAGCCTTTACTTTACGATCTCGTCATTCATGAAATTCCCCCGTCCATCAATCAATCACGCGAGTACGCATTCAGTCAGCACATAGCGAACGAAAAAATCACTCATCCTAGACACTTTATGCCTCAATCAAAATGTCTATGAACAGAAACGTGGAGTTAAGGGTACCCGGTTCAAAAAAAAATTATTTCAATCAATTGACAACCAACATAAGGAAGATACAAGGCAAACGCGTAAAACACTTTGAGAGAACACTCCTTCCCCGAGTATTCCAGTATCTCCCTCTCTATTCGTCTTGTTGCAATGCTAGCGAGATGGGTCATAACCTTGATAAAGGTGCTGGGAACATTGGACAATCCAAAGGGCATGAATAACCAGCTTGGGTCTTAAAAAGGCGATTTTCCATTCATTTCCTGGCCTAATGAATGCGGATTTGGTGGTAACCACTGTGCAAGTCTATCTTGGAGAACCAGCCAACAAATCTAACATATCCTCACGCCCCAACCATTAAATAAAGGAAAAGCTCGACGAAGGAGGGATGATGTGGCGGGGGAAGGAAAATGCTTTCGGAGATCGAGATTTTCTTTGTTTTTCATCGAAAACGAAGAAGGCCGAGGATGGTTTTAGCACATATGGCACGAAAAGGAAATTCGATTTCAGTCCGACTAGATCTGAATCGTAGTTCAGATTTAAGTCGGTTCAGTGAGGGCGACTGTGAAAGTCACCGAATGGGTTAGGCGATTGAGAGGTAGTGACCGAAAGTTATTGGTTGTTGCTGCCAGGCGCAAGTGCTGTTCCGGCCCGTACTCCAAAAATGGAGGGAGGGACAGCACCTTTTGGCTTGTCAGCACCACCAGGCACCAGAGAGGGAACACCCTTTGGCTCGGAAAGAGGGGGCCTTTGCTCTATTTGCTTCTTACTCTTTCGGAATGAAGAATTCAAAAAAAAATGTCTATCTTATTCTCTCTCTCTCTCTCTCTATATATATATATATATATATATATATATAACGCGACTCAAACGGGCAGAGGTTCTCTATTTGCTTGCAATGCCGGCTCTTTCTTTAAGTTGTGAATAATTTCATGCGAGAGGGTACACCGGTCTAGGGAAGAAAATACAAATAAGGGTAATACAAGAAACACTACTAGGTTAGCTACATATATCAAAGAAGAAGGCAGATACTATTTTTTTTATCCTCAAAAATGAATTAAATTCCAAATCTATTCTGAATTTAAAATTATTCTGAAAAAGATCCGAATTTTACGAGTTTCACCAAATATATCAACCCTTCAATTTTCTTGTGCAAATTCACCCTCACCCCACCTAAAACGACGCCGTTTTGAAGGTGAAAATAGCAAGAAAATTGAAGGGTGGATATATTTAGTGTAACTTGTAAAATTTGGGTCTTTTTCAGAACAATTTTAAATTCAAGATAGATTTGGAATTTAATTTATTTTTGAGAATAAAAAAAATAGTATTTGCCAAAGAAGAAAAGGATACATTGTGTTTTGATAAAGACCAAAAAATAATACTGCAGTAATCAAACAATAATAGTACTGGATTAATTAATTAATGGACTAAATGACCACAACAAGAAAAAGTCAAGTCCACTGTTTGTTCGGGGGAAAAAGGGGGAATGGGAGAAAGTGAACATAAAGAAAAGGAAGGTAGAGATAGTGAAGAGACAAAAAAAAAGTTTATTTTCTTAATCTTGTTTGGAAAATGAAGAAAAATTAGATGCTATAAATTATTTATTTATATTAGTATGAAATATTGTTAAAGCATTTGAATTTAAATTTTTGCCCTTTAAAATAATTGCATTTTTCTTTTTATATTTATCTGTTTCATGATAGTTGATATTTTTGGACAAACACATGAATTAAGAAAATTAATAACTCAATAAAAAAATTATTACTTTATTAAAATGTTCTCATTGAAGCTCTAAAATATTATTTATGAGTTAAGTGCATTTAATTAAAATTGATAAATTTAATACAACAAATAAGAGAATTTTAAAACTCATACATTTATGTTTTGAAAAGTGAATATTATTTTAACATATTAAAAGTATAAAAAATACTTATTATTATGAAATGAAAAGAGTAGTAACATT
>CANYLF015229478.1:0-14577 GCA_948193215.1 Bocquillonia castaneifolia
AACACGTCAACCAAACACTAAATCAGCACAAACTCAAGAAACTTCAATATCCAAAAATGTTGGCATGAACCACAAGTAACTGAAAAAATTCATCTTCAAAATGTTTCTTTTGGCCAGAAACAGACTACCGGGCAAAATGATGATTAAAAGTGACAAACATTGAGAATAGTGAATTATCCAAGTTTACCCAGAAAAGAAAAATTCAATGGTAAAGAAATAAAAGGAGATTAGCTAAAGACTAAATCCATAAATTCAGACATGAGACAGACAAGACAACCAACAGGAAATTCCCAACTATTTGGGAACCAGCTTGAACTAAAGTCCAGCTTGATTGAGTCTAATTCAAATCCTATTGGCAAGCAAGCGAGCAACATCAAATTGTTGGTAATCTAATAGTACTATTATATAAGCTAAAGTTCTCGAATAATATGGACCATAATTATGATACAAGGACTCAAATTTGCGAACTTGTTTCTTGGGAACCTGCTACATTGTTGACAAAACCGTTGCCTAATCCCAGCCACAAGCACAATCTGAGCCTTTGCATGGTTCTCACAAACCTTATGCCTTCTATGATACGGCTTTGCATCACTCAGATCAGCCATACACATGTCAGCTTGACAACACCTCATCCCTCCACTTCCACCACAACCACCACCACCTGACCCTTTCTTTCCTCCTCCTCCTCCAACACCACCACCACCACCACCACCACAGCCACCAGCCACCACTTTCTTTTTCTTGTTACTCTCAACATCATTTTCCACACACCCCATCTTCACATACCCATCATCATCTGATGACTCCCAAACAAGCTCAGCTGCTTCCTTCTTCACCACCTTTCCCATCATCCTCTGCTTCCCTTTTCCATCCATTAGCAAAAATTACAAGGTGAAACAATAAAAACGAAAACTTTGGGTACAAAATTCTCAAAAAAAAAAAAAAAAGTGAGATTCTAAGGAGTGAAAAAACATGAAAAATAAGAGGAGCAATAATGAAGTTGGGAATTATAGTAGGGAAGGAAAAGTTGAAAATGAGCGAGGACCACACAAGCTCCATTATTTTTATCTCCCATCTTCCCCTTTATTTTTATCTGGGGTTCTGATTTTTGTTTGATGTAAAGAATGTTTATAACAAAACAAAATCAAAGAAAGAAAAGTCTCGTTTTTCTTCTTTCTCTTTCTCTTGTTCGTGAGAGGAGAAGAAGAAGGTGAATGGTGATATGGTCTGCGTTTAGTCTCGTGAGTGGTGGCCCCTACAATGGCTACAGACAAGAAACATGCGAGTGAGTGAGATCAGAAATGTGTTAGGTGTATGGGTAAGCTTTGTTTTTCGTTTTTGCTTGCTTCCTATTGAATGGGACAATTCTTACAATACATCATATGCTACATCAAATCTACAATGGCGAACATGGCTCTCCTATATATTTCTGAGACGTGGACTCATTAATTATTTTAAGTATTTTCAATACTAAAATTTAAAAAAATGATACTACAATCAAGCATGAATGAAGCGTTTGATCCGTAGAGTCACAGTTTCAAGTGAGTTTCACCTTGCAATTCTCAAGAAGATTAATCTCCACTAACCGTCAAAACAAGAATGAGAGATTACGGCTTATTTCGTAATATTTTTTTCAAAAAAAAAAACTTCATTTTTTTAATGTTCTCAATTTTAAGTTAAAATTAAACTTAAATTGATATTAAAAATTAATTTAGAAAAAAAAAAAAAGAAAAATAGTTAAATTAATTGTACTGTTAGCATAAGTCGTAGCTTTATGGAATTAGATTCCATGGAGGTTCTCAGGATAGTGTGCTCTGGATACTCTCTTATCATCTAGTTGTAGCAATTATATTGGATGAAAAAAAGTTATGGCTAAACTGCTAAATTTGATCTTCAATTTACCATCTAAATTTACTTATCTTACATAAAGTTGTCAATTTTTGCTTTTTTCTAAAAAAAGAAAAAAAGCTATTATAGCTTAGGACATATAGAATTTATTTGACTTAGTCTACGAGGAAAATAAAAAAATTCAAACGTTTATATCAATTAATATTTATATTTAAAAATTTAAATTTTGAATAATAAAATTAAAATTTTTTTAATTTATCGCAATCATAACTAGAGTACTAAATTGAATATGAATATATTAATAGTAAATTATAATATATACTTTTTAAAATTTTATATTGATAAATATATAGTCCCTTAATTTAAATTTTATATTGAAAGTATGTTTATTTTATATTTATTATACATGATATTAAATAAATATTTATTATAAATAAAATTTTAACTAGTATAAATATTATATATTAAAATATTTCAATGAAAATCTATACTCATCATTATTATGTACATATCTTTAACTTATAAAAAATTATAGTTTATATTAATAATATTAAAGAAAATAAAATATTACATATTTTAGTATATAAAGTTATTTCGTTTATAATTTTTATTTTCCCACTATTACTGTTCTATTGAGTCCTTCCTTCATTGGCTCACTTCCTGTTTGAAAAATTGGAGCTTCAATAGGACTGTCATTTTCATTTTTATTTTTTGGGTTGGAGGTGCATTAAATGATTATTGAGATTATGTGGTTGGGATCATTTTAGCTTCTTATAGTCAGAGGGCAGTGTGCATTTGATAGCATTTTTACAGAAATAGAATGAGTAACATATGCTGGGCCACTCTTCTTCAATTTTCTAACTTGCATGTTGTTTGAGATTTTGTATATGCGACGAGTTAGTTTAGTTGATCTTTTACTCTGATGTCTGTTTGATCGTTACATGGGTTAGATTGTTCTTGTTGGGCACTGTAGTTGGAAGGTAGTGATGACACCGAATTTGTTTTCAAAGAAATGGAAGAGAACAAGATATGTAGCGACCACTCTTTGCTTTATGAACTGTAAGCGGGACTTCTTGAAGCGAAAGAGAATTGGCAGCAAGCACATGTGATTTATTAGAAAGGCATTTTCAGGTCTCTTCTTCTAGTTTGCCTATGTTTTTTGGATGGTTGTTCGCTGGCTTCTCTCTCTTTGACATAGATGCTTTGCTCTTTCGGGTGATTAACCTTCTCTAATTCAAAGTAATTGTGATTATATTATGTAATAGGAATACCAAACCTCTTGAAAGGTTGAAGGGAGCACATGCTTTATTTCTCGATAGGATTTCTCACTGGGTAAATGGTTGTTCACTTCAAAAGGTATGCAAACACCCTGTAGAAGAAGATACAAAGCTATGCTGCTTGAGCTTTCCACTGTTAATTTTTTGTTTCCTGTGAAATATTATAAGTTTCTAAATACTGTTGATTTATTCATAACCAAGTCTAAATATTATGCGTAGTTGTTTGTTTTGGACATGTTAATGCTGATTGGCATTTTGACCAGGAGTACGTCCGTATAATGGATGAATTAAGAACATTTTTTATTTTTCTTTTTCTTTTTCTAGAGGTCCCCTTTTCAATGCTCTCTCACACTTTCATGCTTGTTTGTTCGAACCTCAAGTTAATTAAAAGGCACCTTTTTCCTTGCCCCATTTTCCTTATTTTTCTTGGCTGTAACTTTTATGTATAACATATTTGAATGGTAATTCTTTTCCCTGTAGTCCTTCCCTTCGCATCACTTATTTAAACATCTCCGTTTCAGCTAATCTAATTTTAGGGACATTTATTTTATGACTCTAACTTAGTGTTGAAAGCATGTTCTTTCACATAGTCAATCTAGTGTAGCATGCCAGTTCTCTAGAGCTTAAGTCAGCGATGTACTACGAGTTTACTTTCTGTCTGCTTCTCTTTTGATAAGATTTCTTTTCTTTGAAAGGCTGGCTGATTCAAATTTGCATCTGAATTCCCATTTTACAGATTGATGGTGATGAACCAATTGGGTTGGTAAAAAATCGTGTTCATCCATGGTCCGGTTCAACCATGGAAGAGCTATTAAAGAAGATACACGCTCAAATCATGAGATATGATGTAAGACCATTCCATTTCTTGACTATTATGCCCATGATTCTTAACTGATCCATTTGACCAGTAGTTAGTATTACAAGAGTTCTCCTTGCTATTGTTTTAGGGATACCATCAACGTAACAAAGCTTACTCTGGGAAAGTGGACTTGTTATCTCTAGGAAATGCATCCAGAAACAAGATTGTTAAGATAAGTGATCCTGAATTTCAATTTGCATTATATCCTAAACTGCTTTGAGTCTACAGTTATTGAAATCTTTCATGTTGGAACAAGCTTAAATTTGTAAAAGAACTCATTTCTTCTTTATGCTTTAAAATGTAAGTGAAGGTAAACTACCGAGTGGTTTTGAAGAACCAGGGTGATGATAAGTACAAGATATTTAGCTTGATTTTGAGACCAAATTGATTAGTGTTTGTAGAAGCCTATTGTCTACTTTGCTTGCTTGAAAAGGGTTATTATGCAATCCTACTTGACTTCTATTACCAATAGAAAGACTTATCATGTCAAATATCTTTAGAATTAACCTTGGATACACAATAGAAATGGCATTTTCATTATGATGTGAAATTGTAGTTGACACATGATACTGAAGTCATTTGTTGATCCTAACAGGAAGAGTGCTCTACAGTATGATCTTTTAGTATTGTAAGTGTTGAAATTAGAATAATAAAGAAGAAAGAAGAAAATAATACCATGTTACATTTAAAATAATAAAGAATAAAATAACACGATAAAATTTATGTGATTGGCTACTAGAATCTACTATTAAGAATTGAATAATCACACAATCCAAAAAATAAGCACACAAAAAGAAATCAACATATAGATTTAATATGATTCACCAATTTGATCACGTCTACAGCGGTTAAAATTTTCTTATTTCTTTGTGAGTTTTCAAAATAGAATACACTAGGAGAATCTTACATATTTATATGTGACGAGGCCGACAGTTATTCTGTCGGAACAACCAAGTGGACGAGAAGCGAAGCGGAGGAAGAGGAGTACCGCCGGGAGAAGAAATCCAGGTAGGAGGAGGAAAGTGTAGACTAAAAGCTGCAAAAGATGAGAGAGCAGCTCTTGGCTGAGTTGGGAACGAAGGATCAGAATCAAACTCTCTTGCCCACCTCTTCACCCTTCTCGAAGTGGGTACAGGAGGAGATCGTCCCTAAGAAGTTTATGATGCCTCCTATGGCAGCATATGACGGGGCTGGCAACCCGAGGGAGCATTTTCTCAACTACAAACTTTTATGGAGTTGCAGACTCTGTCGGATGCTTTGATGTGCAAGGTATTCCCTACAACTCTGACAGGACCAGCGCAGCGCAGGCGTGGTTTAACAGCCTAGAGGCGGGGAGCATCAGGAGTTTCGGGGATCTAGCTAACGCCTTCATCAGCCGGATCTAAATTTTAAAAGCTTTTGTTTTTTCTCTTTTTGGTTTATTGAAGTGTTTAGCGTTGTCAAACTCAGAGCAGATTATAATCGCAAGAACCGGTAGATCTTACAATTTACATTGGAACTGCGCCCATGTGAAAGGCCATAGCCGTTGCCCACTTCAAGCTTTTACACTTATCCATTTTCACTCCCTGTTTTTTTAATCGGCATCTTCGGAAATTTAAGATTTAGTTGTAGGAAACTCATTAATTAATACTTTAATTTTAAAAAATATATTAAAATTTTTTAAATTTATTTAACTAGTTTTTTTAAATTATTTTACTAATTAATTTCAAATAGAAATTTATTTATTGATAACTTAATTTAAAAAAAATATATAATTAGTTTAGAGCATATAAAATATTTAACATTTTCAGATTTAGATCGATAGTAATTTCATCTGAGTAAATATGAGAGATTTCATATTTTATCCTCTCAATTTTTATTTTAAAAAAATAAAAAATAAATTTAATATTTTAAAAAATAAATATATTAAATTTTAATAAAAAAATAAAGATAAAAAAAATAATAATTCTTTAAAATAAATACATACCTCAATCATAATCTCAAGTAGAGGGATTGTATAAATAGAAAGGCTAATGAATATGTTGTTGCTCATTGCATGATTCCATTATTTAGAATCTAAGAACTTGGTTAATGATTTTCAGTTTTCCAAACTAATGATGTTATGCTTTTCAAATTTCTTTACTTTGTTAAAGTTTTCTTTTAAAGATTTTCATAACTACTCATAATGTGTAGTACCTACACCATAATTTTTTATTTAATATTTAATTAAGATCACCTTTTCATATTTTTTTTAATTTTTAATTTATTCGGTCTAATATAATTTCAAACTGAATCGACCGAGTGCTTATTCTTAATTAAAATTATTAATTTTACTCTACTGCTAAGAAATTAAAAGTATATAAAATCTTAAATTCGAGTATCTATATCTATAAATTCTGAAATATTCATTTTTATAGTTGACAAGTCAATTGCATTAGTGTTTCATTTCTCATTATAATGATAAGTCATTTCACTAGGCTTTTATATCTCATTTGAATATTTAAAAAAAAAATACTTTATTTAAAGTCAATTAATTATAAGCACAAAACATAAATTTTAATATGCAAATATGAAATAAGAGCTATTAAAGAATTAAATAAATTATTTATTGAAAAATATTTTTGAAAAAATGCAAATTATTTTGCATACAAACGGTATTGGGAATATGTTTTTCCCACTTACAAAAGCAGCATCACATTTCACTTTCCTTCTCTTCTTATCTTCTCTTTTTCATTTTTCAAAATGCCAAACATGGCATGGCTCCGTAACCTCACGATAACGACAAATGTCGTTTTGTCCAATTCTCTGCGGCCTAGATTTCATTGCACTTTGGCTCACTGTTCACCCTAATTATCCCTTTAGCTCTAGGCATTGAGCATATGAAACCACCCTTCAGCAAGAGCAGCTATTGGGTCTGCAGTTGAACCGTCGAACTCAAGATTAGAACCGGTCAATGGTTTTTTCAAGTTTGAATTTTAGCTTAAAACCGAATACTGCGGCTGCTGTAGTTGTATCTTAATAAACTCGAACCTGAATCAATATTCAAACCGATGGTTTGATTTCATTCAAACAGCAAATTAACTGTTGATCTTTATGGTCTACGTTTAACTCCGACACTCTCATGTGTTTCTTGCCTAATTCTAGGTAACTTAGTAGTCCTAAATACGGCTATTAAGAACAGTTTCAAATTTTATGAGAGAAGTCACCGACACTAGTTAGTGGATAACGTGAAACGAAATCCATTGAGCCCATTGAGCCCACCGATGTTACAAGTAAATTAATAAAATGGTCTCGTCTGCATCTCTTGCCTGTACTAAGATAACCATTTTATCAATATACTACATAAAGATAGTGATAAAATGAATTTAATTTAACTCTAAAAAGATATTTTATAACATTCTTGTCCATGTTGATGAACATGTAAAAAATTCAAAATAGTCCAATTTCAAATTATAAACATATTGGCCTGGGCCAGCTGGTTGGGCTTTTTCCTATTTGCTCCCTTAAATTTCTAAGTTCTCTGCATTCTTACCTTGTTATTAAGCTTCAATTTGAAAGTATTCTGCATCTTGTTGCATTGGTTAGAAGATGAGTGATTATATGTGCTTATAGTTGACCGTTAAAGCGGCTAATGAAAGGTTCGAATCCCAGGCCCCATCCGGCTTACCTATCCACATAAAAATGGTGACACATAAGCTTGTTAATACAGCTGCAAGTGATGAAGATAGGCAAACTTATGCAGCCTAAAGTGATAGCAGTAGTCATGAACACGATCAAAATAAAGCTAATTTTAAACATTTTGCATCTTTGACTCTGTTCCTTTACAGAAAATCTGTCTCTTCCATTGCTTTTTCAAAGATGGTGATAGGATGTTGATACTCAGAAACCCACCTTTTGTTCACTTCAAATCAAAGTAACTCAATTTGCACAGGCTTCTTTGATTTCACTGGATGGCAAAATGGCTATATCACTCCATATATGCATATTTTAGGCGTGTTTTATTTTCTCTAAATAATTGTACATGGTTATCCATTTACCCAAAAGTTTCTTTTTTCTATTAACCAAGAGCTTTTGGAATGGCAAAAGTCACAACATTCATGAACTGCAATTTCTTATGTTCCCAAATAACTTGTGATCAGCCTATGGGGTACATCGGCGATGGATGGGTGTGTAGTTTTATATATGAGCTTGTCATAATTTTAATTTGATCCAAAAGTTGCGGTCCTTTTGTGCACGGTTAATCTTTGGAAAAAAACGAAAAGACTTGAGTCATATGTTATTTGTTGCTCACCTTGCTCCCTGGCAGGTCACAAGAAGCTTATGGACACTGCCACAAAGGATCCATTGCAGCAGTGTGTCCTCTCCTTTAGCTTCCACATCAAGCAAGCATATGGTCCTCAGTCCTGACAGCTTCAAGCAGGCCCATCTGCATACAATCCTGACAATTTGTACAATAATATGGAAAAAAAAAAATTAAAGAAAACTTGTAGAAAGTGATAAACATTAATAAAAGAATAAAAAAAAAACCTGCTCATCAACTTGATTAGAATGAACATATTACAGTAGATTAGTAATACTGTTTACACATCCCCTTTAGCTTCCCCAGTTCTTATTCCTAGTTCAAGCCCCACAAAACAAAGAGAAAATCATCGAACACTTTCTTTCCCAACTGCCCTAAGCAACTAACCCAGCTAATTAAAACAAGAAACCCATCAATTGCCTTCATAATTCCTTCTAACCAGAGCAAAGTAGCCTAGAACAGCACAAACAGCAGCCACAACATTCCCTTCCTTTAACAAAATCTTTAACACACACCCAACAATTTCTCTAGTGATCTTTCTTCCCTCAATCACCAATGCCCTCCTTGGCTTTCCAAAGAAAGTCAACAAGACCAGAACTGTGATCCATATTACCAAGGTGGCTGGCACAGCCACTGCAAGAGCTGCAACCATTGAAAGGAATCCAAAAACAGCCCCTAAAAGAACAGACGCATACAACGCAGGCCACCCACAAGAAGCTGCAGTAGTGACTTGGCTTTGCTCTTTGCACCAAGAAAGTACAGATTTTAGAAAATTCCATGAGGTTGATAAGAGGATTGCATATACTAACACAAAAAGACATACCCATGTTCTCCTTTTGCTCATAATTGTTAAGAATAGATAATATGTTGAGGATGGCTGTTGTGTTGTTGAAGCTTCATCTTCTTGATTTTCCATGTTCCTGTTGTATCACTAAATACCCTTCAAACAAAGATTTGATTTTTCTCCATTTACGCTTGGACTTTGTCTCTAAATCTTTCTCTCTCTTTCGTTGCTTCTTAATTGATTTCTGGGTTTTGGGTTGATTTCGTTAATTCCCGAGTACCAACTGTGTCAGGCGACAAAGGTAAAGCCGACAGAATTATTACTACCGTCTACATTCAAAAGCACTTGCAGTGGAAGCGCGTGGAGACATTGGCAAACCACAGAGCTGATTTGAATTAATTGATTAGGAACTGTAATTCACTCGCTAGAGTTGTGGTGATTGAGCTCTTGTTTATTTAGATTGATGTTGCCCAAATAAACCCATGAATTTTTTTGGGCTTTTGAGTTTTAAGCATACGTTGTTGGTTATGGACCAGAGCTCCAATTTGTGCATTTGGGTTTCTCATTTGACCTTTTTGCGTGCCTTAACCTAAAGGGAAGGTATCTTAGAAGAGCTGCCGAGCTTTAACTTCGTACCTTGCAGAATCTTCAAACTTCATTTTCATGGCACTTGACTACTTTTCACAGAGCCTGGCCGCCAGTTTAGCTTGGGCTAGAATCGGCAGTTGGGTTCAATAGTACAAGAGTGATAGGACCATATTGAACTTTGGAGTCTCTCTCAGTCTGGGGTTAGCAAATTAAATGAACAAGACTTGCTTTTTTTTTTTTTTTTGCATTCCAACCATTATTCAAATATCTACAAATGTGTATATATGTGATAATTGGAATTAAAATTTTTTTTTTATAAAATTAAGCTGCCTAATCTCTTTAAAAACGTTTAAAAAAATGACAAATGACATTGTTACTTATGATATTTATAGTTTATCACATTAAGCCACATAAAAAAAATTTAAAAATTTTTCTAGTGGCATTATTAAAATAATAACCTTTTAAAATTTGAAAATTAAACTAAACCAGTGTTTAAAAATTGTTTTAGATAGTATATATTATAAACATATGGATTTAGTGTCTAACTCTCTAAAGCGTGTTGGAAAATTTTCAAGTGGTATAATTAAAATAATCAAAAAAAACTTTGCCTTATTTACCTTCTTAATTATTAATAATAAAAAAAAAATCAAAATCCAAAAAAAAAAATCATCTTTCCCTTGATCTCGTCGAAATTGTGATATGCTTCCTTTTTCATTTATATTGTCTTACCTAGTCGAAATTGTGATATGCTTCCTTTTTCATTTATATTTTTTTACTTATTTCTAGTCGAAATTGTGATATACTTCCTTTTTCATTTATATTGTCTTAACTATCTCTAGTCGAAATTGTGATATGCTTCCTTTTTCATTTATATTGTCTTACCTATCTCAGTAATTTATGAGAATCAATTTGAATAATATAAAAGAAATTCTACACCAAAAAATAAATTCGCTCTTTCCTGGTAATCATCTCTCTATTTCTCAATTTCAATTCGTAGAGGTTTCAAGGTATTTGTCATCCATTAATTTGTAATGGGTCTTTTCGTTTTTTAATTTTGATTACTGTTAGTTTATTCGTAATTGAAACTTGGGTACTGGGTGGTGACATTGAATTTGTGGTCCTTATAGTCAAATTTTCAAAGAGTTCCATTCAAGGTCTTCAATTTGGAGTATTTGCTCTTCTGGGTGTTTATAAACTGGTTAAGTTTATGGTTTTTGTCAGTGGAGGTGGCAGGAGGAATTCTGATTGAGCTTATGTTTTAACTTTTGTTATTGAGTTTTGATTTTGAAGGGAAGATCAGATACATAGGATTCTTTTTGGGATTTTGTTTTCTTAGTGCAGCAAAATGGGTTGCATTTCCTCTAAGGATAGTAGAACAAACAGCCCAAAAGAGAGGCAATCGCGTAAAGGGTCATTGGATAGGCGTGTTGCTCATGTTAATTCATCGAGAAGAGATGATGGGATGCGATCAAAGTCTAAATCAGATAGCGGAGAAGTGAAGGTTATGCTAATTGATAAGAAAACAAATGGTTCGAATGTTTTATATGATGATCAGATAGAGAAAAAGCAAATAGAGAATCAGATCGAGAGAAAGAATGTAGAGAATTGTGAAGTTGCTGTTATAAGTCATCCTCAGATTGAAATAAATAAGACAGAGAAGCGTGACGTTTCAGTTTGTAGTCATCCGGGTTGGGGAAGGGTGCCAAAGAGTTTGGAAGCAGAGCAGATTGCTGTAGGATGGCCATCTTGGCTTGCCTCAGCAGCAGGAGAAGCCATCAGGGGATGGGTGCCGCGGCGTGCGAATACATTTGAGAAATTAGATAGAGTACGTTCCCTTCTTTAACTGATGCCTAATTTATGTATACTTCAATATGTGATTACTGTTGTATATCTATCTTTCTGGCTTATCAAATAGATCTGCTATTCAAATTCTTTTAATAGTTTGTGATAATAAATAGGATTTTGTTGCCATTATGTAATTAGGATTTTGTTGCTGTCTGCTTCCTTCTTTTGTTTTTTCTTCGGTAGGCCTCTTTGGGCTATTTGAAAGTTATCCTAACTCACGTTATCCAACTTGAGTTAGGAGCGTACAAATGAATTTTTTAAGTACTTCATTTTGAATATTCAGTGGCAATGTTTGTTTTCTGCTCCTCTCCCTCTCTCTCTCTTTCAATAATAAAACTGTAATAATTTGAACACTTACACATGTTTAGAATATTTTAGAATTTAACAGGTAAAAGGACTGGAACATATGCTCTTACATCATCACTTCCAAAAAAGGATTTTGTGAATGCTCAATGCTCAGCACTGAGCTATTTATGAGATGCCTAATGTTAATCTCGCACAAATACCCGCATTTTATTTAAGCATGAAATTCATAATATGATGCATCTATATTCCATGTATGCCGGCGCCTTTGGACCTCTTTATCATAGAGATTGGCAGTAAATTTGCAGTATTAAAATTTATTCCACATTGGAGCTAACATTTTGTGAAATTCCACACTTTGGAGGTGGGGATGGGGAGCAACTTTCTTCTGTCATTTATGCCTGTACATATTTGTATTGATTTCCTTGCTTTTTGTTTTTGATGTCAGTATGACGGGCATCTTATTCTTGCAGATTGGCCAAGGAACTTACAGCAATGTTTACAAGGCCCGTGATGTCACTAATGATAAAATTGTAGCTATAAAAAAGGTTCGGTTTGATAATAGTGATCCAGATAGTGTCAAATTCATGGCCCGTGAAATTCATATTTTGCGTAGGCTGGATCATCCCAATATAATTAAATTGGAAGGCTTGATAACATCTCAGACATCTTCCAGTTTGTACCTGGTCTTCGAGTACATAGAACATGATCTTACTGGACTTGCATCGCTTCCTGGCATTAAGTTCACAGAACCACAGGTACTCTTGTCATGTTTTATATTTCTCTCTGGCTTCTGTATGAATGTGAATTAGATATATATCTGAATGCAAACCTTATTTGGTTGATAAGCATATGTATCTTAAATACTTATGTCTGTACTCTTTTTTCTGTTAGATCAAATGCTACATGCAGCAACTATTAAGTGGACTTGATCATTGCCATAGTCACGGCGTTCTGCATCGTGATATTAAGGGTTCAAATCTTCTTATTGATGACAAAGGAATCTTGAAAATTGCGGATTTTGGTTTAGCAAGTTTCTTTGATCCTAAAAGTAGTGCTCAGTTGACAAGCCGTGTGGTGACCCTTTGGTATAGAGCTCCAGAACTTTTACTTGGAGCCACTCGCTATGGAGTTGCTATAGATTTATGGAGCACTGGTTGCATTCTTGGCGAACTGTACGATGGCAAACCTATTTTGCCTGGAAGAACTGAGGTATCTTGTTTATGATTCTGTTTTCTTTTTTATTGATGTTGTTTACAACCAGTAGGATGTAATTGTTATTATGCAGTGAATTCCAGGGAAAATTCTAATAATTGCAAATAATATTGCTGCCTTCAACACGTAAGAAAACAAACAGAATAAATAGAAGTGTGGATAGTGGTTTCTATAAAAAAATCTAGAGTTATGTAAATGTAAGATGGGTTTGTTCATTGCTTAAACTTTTTTCATTTGTTATCATAAGAGATATCCAATAATGAGTCTATGAATTTTCAAAATGCAGTTACCAGAAATTTTTTTTTTTTCACAATGAACCTACTTCTGTTCACAGTTCACATGGGAGCCTGATATGCCCCTATGCTGGTTCCAGGCCTTGTTTAAATGTTAACGATGGTTTTGTTCCAAGAAATTATAAATTACATGCTTGGCCTGTGTGCTTATTTATTATGTTCTATATCATGAAATGCTATAAATTTTGGGCAAAATCCAGTATGTTAACCATAATTTAAATTGTCTTGGCACGTAGGTGGAGCAACTGCATAAGATTTTTAAGCTCTGTGGTTCACCCTCTGAGGATTATTGGAGAAATTTGAAGTTACCTCATTCATCTGTAATCAAGCCTCAACGACCATACAGACGATGTGTTGCAGAAACATTTAAAGACTTACCCACTCCTGCACTTGGACTCATGGAGACCTTGCTTTCCATGGATCCAGCCAACCGTGGAACTGCAGCTTTTGCTCTTAGGGACAAGGTATGCGCAACTTAATATTTAGATTTCAATGAATATCTCTTGAGACTTCACTTTCTTTTGGCCCTTCCCAATAGCTTTTCTTCTTTTATCAAAGATAGAGATTGAGACTGTGTCTTTTGAACAAAGCCACATCACTGACACTTAACTTGCTCACCTTTAGTTGTCAATTTAATCTCTGAGCTGCTCTTCCCTATGTAATCCTTTAGGGACAAAAAAAAAAGATGATCTCTATTGTTTAGTTTTTAATCATTCTCGTAAGTATTAATTTCTAAATTGCTTTCTGATGTTTGAATGAATAACTACTTGTACATTTCCTCATTCTGTGGGATTTTGTTTATTGACCTTTCTCTCTCTCTAAAACAGTTCTTCAGATCAAAACCATTTGCTTGCGATCCTTCAAGTTTGCCCAAATATCCTCCCAGCAAAGAAATTGATGCTAAATTGCGGGATGAAGCTAGAAGGTAAATCTTTTTGGTTGGTTTTCATTTCTTAACTAGAATGAATTATGTTCTGTCTTGTGGCATGATAAGACACGGAAAATGGGGAGTGAATTTGCTGCTGTATTTTGCACAATAGTACAATCAAAACCGGGAGTGGAGAAATATCGAAGAACTGGAATTCATATGTTCCATGAAATACTATTTTTGTTTTATTTCGCTGGTTTTCTTAGTCTGCAATAAAACATTTTGCATTTGATTATATGCTTTAGTTGGTTCTTTTTTGAGTGGTAATGAAGTTCCTCATTGAGTGCTACACAATTCTAGTTGCTTCATAGGGAGATTTACTTTCTATGGGAAAAGTGGCACGTACTGTTTTAACATG
>CANYLF015230862.1:0-10296 GCA_948193215.1 Bocquillonia castaneifolia
TGTTATATGTTTATATTGTTTTTGAGCCTGTTGGAGTTTATTTTTACAGAGAAAAGTCAAAAATTCTGTTTTAAAACTGTGATTTTTGGGGAATTGTTTCATTTTGAGCTTTTTAGCTTAACAACGATCGTTGTTAGGTTACAATGATTGTTGTTGTTTTAACAACAAGCTCGTTGTTGATTCCCACGAGCTCGTGTAACTTGCTGGAACTTTTGGGCATTTTTCGTGATTTTAACAACGATCACTGTTCATCCACAATGATCGTTGTACATTTGACAACGATCGTTGCTCATTCAAGAACGATCGTTGTTACCGCCTGTTTTAAAAAAAAAAAAATTTTGGAAGGGTGTTTTAATGGAATTTTAATTTAAGATTAATTACTATTTTTATGTATTTAATTCCTTATTATAATGTGTTAGTTTCGGGTCGTTACAATGCAACCTCACAATTTCTCTAACATATAAACGTGTTATATTGTCTAAAGAGTCAGTTTACTGAATAGGGAGAAAATGTGCTGACTTAGTTAATCTATCAACTATCACCCACACAGCATCATTCTTCTTAAAAGTGCGAGATAAAACAATCAGAAAATACATAGTAATTCTCTCCCATTTCCACTCAGGTACAAATAAAGAATGTAGTTTACCTGCGGGTGCCTGGTGTTCAGCTTTTACCTACTGACATGTCAAACATCTAGCAACATACTCTGTAATTTCCTTTTTCATTCTTGGCCACCGGTAATGTTCTTTCAGATTGTGATACATTTTTGTGCTTCCTGGAAAATCTTCTATTTCAATACTACGTTGGGAACATATACCCGATTCTTCACAACCTATATACCATCATCTCGCTCTGCTAATTCACTTGGTTTTCCATCCTGTTTCTTCTTCTAAAGCTTCTTCAAATCAGAATCATTCAGTTGTGCTTGTTTAATATCTTCTAATAACTGGGGCCTTATTTTCATAGTTACTAGTAGCATCACGTCACTCACAAATAAAGACACATTCATGGCTTGCAAAGAAATCAATGAACTCAAATGATGTTTACTCATACCTGCAACCCTCTCAACTATCTTCCTACTGAGTGCATCAGCCACTACATTAGCCTTTCCAGGATGATAATCTATAGTACAATCATAATCTTTAAGCAATACTATCCATCTTCGTTGTCGGAGATTTAATTCTTTCTGGTTAGGTATGTATTTCAAACTTTTATGATTAGTATAAATATGAAAAGTCTCACCATGCAAATAATGTCTCCAAGTTTTCAAAGCATGAATAATGGCTACAAGCTCCAAGTCATGTGTTGGGTAGTTCTGTTCATGTGATCTGAGCTGTCTGGATGCATAAGCTATCATATGGCCACCCTGCATTAAAACACACCCTAACCCAATTAAAGATGCATCTATATACACAACATACTATCCACCCGGTTTAGGTAATGTGAGTATAGGTGCAGAACTCAATCGATGCTTTAGTTCTTCAAAACTAGCTTAACATCTGTCTGTCCACTGGAATGTGACTTGCTTCTTTAAGAGTCTTTCATAAATCAGCTGTAATACCCTGCTAACCCTAGAAAACTGTGAACTTCTGACACATTCTTTGGTGCTTCCCATTCTTTGATTCCTTTCACCTTGGATGGATCAGGCTGAACTCCCTATACATATACTATATGCCCTAAAAATGCAATCTCATTCTTCCAAAATTCACATTTGCTAAATTTGCCATAAAGACGTTTCTCCCTCAAGACTTGCAAAACAATTCTCATATTGTTCATAGCTAGGAGAATATATCAATATGTCATCAATGAAAACAATTACAAACTGATCTAGATATGGTTGAAAATGTTATTCATTAATGACATAAAAGCAGCAGGTGCAGTAGTTAACCCAAATGACATCACAATAAATTCATAATGTCCATACCGTGTTCTGAATGCTGTTTTGGGTATAGAACTCTCACTAACTCACAACTGCCAATAACTAGACTGCAAATCGATTTTAGAGAAAACCGAGGCTCCTCTAAGTTGATCAAGTAAATGATCAATTCTGGGCAAAGGATATTTGTTCTTGATAGTGACTTGGTTTAGTCTTTTATAGTCAATGCAAAGTCGCAAGCTTCCATCCTTTTTCTTCACAAACAATACTAGAGCTCCCCAAGGTGATATACTAGGTCTAATGTACCCCTTCTCTAATAATTCTTCAAGTTGCTTCTTCAATTCTTGTAATTTTGCTGGTGCCATTCTATAAGGTGCTATAGAAATAGGTTCAACTCTCGAAATAGTCTCAATCTCAACATCAACCTCCTGATGCGGTGGTAACCCTGGTAACTCTTCTGGAAATACATCTGGATATTCTTTAACAATTAGCACATCTGAAACTCCTGGACTAACAACTGTAGTGTCTACCACATTCACAAGATAAGCATCACACCCTGCTTTAATCATCTGACATGCAGTTATTGCAGAAATCAAGCAGTTAGGCAAAATCTTCCTTTCTCCCATAAATACTATATTCATTTCCCCATTAATCTTCATACTAACTTCTTTAGTTTGACAATCATGCTTGACAACCAATCCATCCCCAAAATCACATAATAATCCTGAAGGTTAATCACTACCAGGTTCACAAATATTGTTTCACCATTTAACACAATAGGACATGCTTTCATAACAGTATTTACTACTACAACTCCCCTAACAGGCATGGAAACACAAATTTCACACCCCAATGGTTCTCTTCTACCATGCACACGTAATCCAAAATATTGAGAAATAAATGAACATGTCGATCTTGGATCAATCAATACATATGCATTATGCCCACAGATAGAAAGTATACCAGCCACAACTTCTGGAGATGCCTGCACCTCCTATCTAGTCAAAGCATATACTTTAGCCTGAGGAAGTGATGGTTCAACAAACTCTAAATGAATATCTGCTGAAGTCCCTCCACCTCTTCCTCTACCTTTTCCCCTACCTCTCCTTGATACTGGAGCATTATCTCCAACACTACTTTGACCAACAGACTGATAAGAACTAGCTGCACCCCTACCAATTGGACACTCTCAAGCAAAATGCCCTGGTTTGCCATACTGATAACATAATTGGGGCCTGGGTCCCCATCATTCTCCTGCATGTGTTCTTCCACATGTACCACAAATAGGTGCATAACCTCTACCTGAGGATCTAGGTGTGTTCTGTCTGTTTACTGATCCTTCCCTTTCTTTTGATGATTTACTGATAGGCCCTCTAAACTGATAGCTGATTCTGCCTCTCGAACCTCCTCTCTGACTCTCAAATCCTCCCTTAGGTATAGATGAAGTACCCCTAGAGTAAGATAAAGTAAATGTCCTCGTGGTCTTCTTCTTCTTTGCTTCCATTTCATTCCTTTCTTTGATTATACCTTTAGCTCTTACTGCAGCTTCTTGTAAAGCAATGAAAGTAGGTGATTGAACCACCAGTTTCTCTCGTATCTCAAGTCTCAACCCTTGTTCGAATCTATTTCTTTTTAGTTCATTAGTTGCAACTTCCTCTAGTGTGTACCAGGATAATCTGGTGAATTGCTACTCATATTCAACCACAGACATCTCATTCTGCTTTAGTTCGAGAGATTCAAGCTTCTTCCTTTCCTAATAGACTGGTGGCATGTATTTCAACTTAAACTCTCTCAAAAATTCTTCCCATGTCATAGTCAAGGGCTTTGCTTGGTTACCCGGACCTGTTTCCCACCAATTTCTAGCATCTTTGAGAAATAAAGATGTAGCATACCTCACCTTCATTTAAGTTATTGGTTGAGTTTTGAATTGCATGAACACTTCCTCAATTGACTTCACCCATTCTTCTACTATCATTAGATCAGTTGTTCTTTCAAACTCTTTACCCCTATGCTCTCTCAACTTCCCAAAATTTGGATCTAATGCTGTTGTTTCAATTGGTGGAGGAGGTGGAGGTTGTGGTTGTTGTGCTAGTCTCCTCAACACTTCTGCTATTTGTCTAGCAACATCTTCAGCTCCTCCTACCATTGGTTCATTCTTATTCCTATGCCCATGTTCATCATTTTGTATATGCACTGACTCTTGTGAACCTAACGGGCCTTTGGAGTGTCCATCCATGCCTATATGATTAACAAACTTTACTATATAGAATGCTTTATGCACATTTACTATATGCTTGCATGATGTGCTCTTAATTCCCTCTATCCCTATCATTTCATTCACACAAGCATATTACACATTGCAGCACATCAACATTTTTAATTCACATTCACATATTGCATTGCACACCATTGCTTCACACTTTCACAACGCTTTCACACTTTCCACTTACATAGCACAATTATACTTTCATTGTCTCAATGGGTCTAATCCTGGCTCTGATACCAAAACTGGAACACCTATACTTGTAATATCCAATAAATACCATAATACATATCAACATTTGAAAAACAAAGTTTAAGTTCTTTTTTTAAATCTTATCCACGTTGATATATATACTAAATATGACTTAGGATACTTAGAAAATCAATTTCAAAAACTTTTAAAAGAATTCAAAAAGACGTGAAAAAGTTAAAGTGGATGTAAAACATATGGTCATGGATATGGAACAGATGGCTGTGGAAATATTAATCTGATACAGTTTTGAAAATCATGGTCTCAGCCATGGCCATGGAAATGAAATCCATGCCCATGGCTGAACGATTTCTGCCAGAATTTCATCTATCGTCACGTAGGCACGGCCCTGGATTTCAAATCCATGCCCATGTCAGAAACAACCAGCACTTTAAAATCACATATTACTTAAAAACTCAATTTTACCAAACTCCACTTACACAAACCAACACAAACCTTTAGAAACCCTTTAAACTCAATTCTCATCAAAATTCATAATAGTTCTCATCCAAATTCTTATCACAATAATTCGCATCTTACTCAATTCAACCAATAATTCATTCATAACACAATCTCACAGTTCAATCAACATTTCATCCAATTCACCATTACATAATTTAACCAATCAACTTAATCAACAATTCAATCAACATCTCAACCAATACACAATTACACAATTCATCCAAGAACTTAGCAATTAAGCAAACTTAGCAATTTCCACTTAATATACTCAAGTTTAATCAATTAAATACTTACAAAAGATGAAGTACAACCAAACAAGCCTATTAGCCTTCCTTCACAATCTCTTTGCTTTTAGGTTCCCACACAATATTACAATCAACAAACCATTTAATAACAATACAATATCCAAACATACAATTACTACTCAATAATCTCTCCAAAATATATCAATAAGATGTTTATGCAATTATAAACAACCACCCCCCCCCCCCCCCAAATCATCTAAAATCGTAATATAATTAATTAACATAAAGGAAATAAACTTACTTCAATTAAGCTTCTAATCCTTCATGTAATCTACTAGCTAATATAAACTCCTCCCAAACTTAACTATATTCTTCAATTAAAATACAAGGTTTATAAATGGTGGTATTTGGTGTAGAGAAGGTGAAAGAAAGGAGAAGGGTAGAAGGAAGATGATGGTGAGTGTTTAGAGATTCTCCACTCTTAATAATAATAATATTATTAATTAATTAATTAACTTACAACCCTTCCTTTCCTCCTCTTGCCACTTGTCTCATTATTATTATTATTATTATTATTATTATTATTATTATTATTATTATTATTATTATTATTATTATTATGACACTTTTCCTCTCTATTGCCTTTCTTATTCAACACACCCTCAAATAAAGTGTTACTAACTCTCTAGTCCCACACTCATACTTCTATTTCAAATAACATCTCTAACGTTTCTTACAACTAGGTTCTTACCAACCCAAACTTCCATAAACCCTAATACTTACAAATATTACTCTACCAATTAATATTATGCAATGCATTCTACATAATTATGATGCAAATGACATGATATGATTAATTCTTAAATCCTTAACAAATTAAATTGGGTCTGTGATGGAGTGGCTGAAATCATTTACAATCATATACCATGCACGACATGCATACATGTTGCATTCCAATAGGTCAGTTAGCACTTGGCCAAGCAAGGACCTAAGGAGTTAGGTGCCAGACGAGGCTAAAGTGTAAGAACTTATTTCCACAAGCACGACGGCAACACTAGCCGAATCGTACAACCGGGACCCGCACAATGAACAGGGATGGCGACCCAACACAGAAAGTCTACGTGTGAACAGCCACGGATTTGGGAGTAATTGGTCATAAGCTGACATATGTCTCCAAGGTAACTCGAAGAAATAGAACAACAAAAAGCCCATGGGTAGGTGGAGTACCAATCACATGCAAGTCTACCTATATTCAGATAGAGCAGAATGAAGCGAGCAGAACTTGGGGGCAAAACGGGACCTCTTAATCATCGGATTGTGATAACATTAGACAAGCAATGTCAACAACGACACACTCGGCAAGGGATTGGCTTCGAGAAACAAGATAATCGGCCAGACCGATACTGCAGAGAAATCATAATCTTCTCACAACTGGGAAGAAGGTCAAGAGTAAATCTTAGGGGCGGCAAGTCACCTTCAAAATCAGAGTTAATCCGAAAGATGAGAATCTTAGGGGCAACAAGTCACCTTCAGCCAATCCAATGACCTTCAAGAAGCTAGCAGGTCTTCCTTATCATTCAACAAGTTTAGGGGCAATGAGTCACCTCCTAAAAAATCCCAAAAATGCTCAAGGGGCAATGGGTCACCTTCAAAATATCAAAACAACCTTCAGAAAAGGGAATGACTTTAGATAACAACAAGTCATCCTCAACTCTAGAATCCCAGATGACAGCAAGCCACCCTCAAATCCCAGAATCACAAGCAACGATAGGCCGCCTTCAACTATAGAATTTCTAGCGGCAGTAAACTACCTTCAATGATAGGAATACAGGTGACAGCACAGCTAACTTCAAGCAATAGCAAATCGCCCTCATCCCCGGCAAACTCAGAAAACACAATCAGTAACGAGCCACCTCCAATGATCCCTGGTGATAACAAACCACCCCTTATCCTGAAGCACAGTTGGCAACAAGCTATCTACAATAATCCCAGGTGATAACAAATCACCCCTTATTCAGATACTCAACCGGTAGCGAGCCATCCCCAATAATCCTAGGTGATAGCAAGTCATTATCTATCCAGAATTGCAGTAGGCAGCGAGCCATCTCTGACAATTATCGCTAGCAGTGAGCTACCTTTAACAATCCCAGGTGATAGCATATCACCATCTATCGAGAAGTGCAGTTGGCAGCGAGCCATAAACATCAATTACAGTAAAAAATGAGCCACCTCTAACAAACACAAGTTATAGCAAATCACCCTTTACTCGAAAACACAGTCGGCAGTGAGCCATCCTTAGCAATCCCGGGTGATAGCAAGTAACCTTTTACTCAAAAAGATCCACTTAACAGTGAGCCACCTCCAGAACCTCAAGTGATAGCAAGTCACCCCTTAATCTATAAAACTAGTCGGCAGCGAGCCATCTTCAATAATCATAGCTAGCAGCGAGCCATCCTCTGTAATCCCAGAACCTATTCAGAAAATGACAAGTTACTAGTAGAATCTTAAGCCCAAAATCAACCCAGAAGACGTGAATCACCATCAGCATTTTCAAAACTTCCTACAGTAACAAGCAATATCTCTAAATACCGAACCTCAGGCGACAGCGAGCCGCTATCGACATCTGAATCCTGGGTGATAGCAAGCCGCCTCCTACTTGCTAGTATCCAAGACGACAGCAAGCCACCATAAATTACAGACCTTAAGCAACAGTAAGCCACCCCTCGAACCTAGAAGTTCCAGAACCACAGCAAATAGCCTTCAGCAAACTCCATGTAAAACTTGCTACTCCATAGGATTCCAGTATCCTAGATTTTTCAAATAAATCCTGACGTCCATCTAGATTGCCACTGATATAGATTTTTTAGTCTAGTCGATCGAGAGTATCGTATATTTTTCAGGTAAACCCCGACGTCCATCTATATTACCAGTGATCTAGATTTCTTTGTCTAGTTGATTAAGAGTATCCTAGATTTTTTGGGCAAACCCCGATGTCCATCTAGAATGCCAATGATCTAGATTTCCTTATCTAGTAGAACCACAAGTGTCCTAGACTTTTCGGGTGAATCCCGACGTCCATCTAGATTGCTAGTGATCTAGATTTCTTAGTCTAGTAGATCGAGAATATCCTAGATTTTCTGGGTATACGACATCCATCTAAATTACCAATGATCTAGATTTCTTTATCTAGTTGATCGAGAGTTCTTGGGTTTACTCTCATCCACCTTGGGCCTTGTCTCCGTCGCATATTGGTTCAACAAAGCATGATCCCTTTCCTCGATCTCCTTGGTGTACTTCTCACTCACAACTTTTGGCTCCCATTCAATCTCCTCATCAACCTCCTCATCCCCCAAACTTGGACTTTGTTTCGTGTCCTCACCAACTCCCCCTTGTACCTCCCTACCACTTCTAAGGAATATTGCATTCACATGTTCTCTTGGATTTTATTGTGGTTGCATAGGTATTGGTTGTTTAGATGATGAAGTAGCTTAGTTGGCTATTTATGTCTCTAGTATCTTGTTATGGGTGGCTAGTTGGTCAACTTTTTGAGAAAGTTGTTCTATCATCTTTTGTTGACTAGCCATCATTTCCTTTTGTTGTTTCATCATAGTCTCCATGAAGCTCTCCATAGATGGTTTGTTATCTTGGGGTGGGTGATATTGATTTTGGAAGGGTGGGTGGTTTATTGGAGCTTGAGTGTTTAAGGAAGGCCTTTTGTAGTTGGGTTGTCTTTGGTTGAAGTTGATTGGTTGTGGTTTTGGTTTTGGTTCCTTCCCCAAGATAAGTTTGTTGTTCCTCCAATCGGGGTTATAAGTGTTTGAGAAAGGATTACCCCCTTGGTTACCTACAAAGTTCACACTTTCATTCCCATTTAAAGAAAATGGGTTCCCAACCTCACGAGCTTGACTTGTGTGCCCAACACCTCCACACAATTCATAACTAGCTACATGATATTGATTAGAAGCCATATCACTTGCTTGCATCTCTGACAATTGCCTGGTCAAAGCATCAATCTTGGCATGTATAGCCATTACATCATCTGTTTCAATCACCCCCACTTGCTTCCTCACAATCCGTGTATCATTGCTCCCCCATTGGAAACTAATCAAAGCCATGTCTTCAATCAACTCCACTACCTCTTGGTGGGTCTTGTTCATCAAACTCCCATTTGCTGCCGCGTCTGGACTCAATCTTGTTTGAGGGGAGATTCCTTGGTAGAATGTTTGCACTACAAGCCATTCATTCAAACCATGATGTGGACATCTCCTCATAAGATCCTTGAATCTCCCAAGCTTCATAAAGAGATTCTTCATGCATTTTTGGAATTTGGTGATTGCTTCCCTCAACTTAGCGATTTTTGTAGCCGAAAAGTACTTGTTAAGGAATGCTTGAGAGAGCTCCGTCCGAGTGTTGAATGTACTAGCGGGCATAGATGACAACCATATCTTTGCTTTATCCCTAAGTGAGAATGGGAAAAGCCTAAGTTGAATAACTTCATAAGGAACTCCATTTATCTTAATAGTTGCACAAATCTCCAAAAAGCTAAGCAAATGTGCATGTGCATCCTCATCGATGATACCATTCCTTCTGAATTGGTTTTGTTGGACCCTTTGTATCAAGGTCGGCTTAAGCTCAAAGTTGTTTGGAACAATTGTGGGTCCAATAATCGGGTGTCCAATGCCTTGGTGATTAGGCATAGCAAACTACCTCAATGGCCTTTGGTTACCATTGCCCCCATTTGGTACTTCATCATCCATGTCTTCCTTTAAAAGTGTATCGAATTGTCTCCTTGCTATTCAGACTCGAGATAATGTTCCAATTTTCGGGTCAAAATTGGGAGGTAAGTTAATACACCTATAGGAAACAGGATGGAAAATGAGCAATCTAACAATAAAATAGAATAAACAAGCTGACAAGAAATTAACGTGTTTGAATTAACCATATAAATAAAAAATCAATATTGAAATAAGCAACTAATTCCCTGACAACGGCGCCAAAAACTTAATAGGCCACAACTGCACGAGTCGTTTCAAGTAATAAAGTGATAAAGATCAAGTATCGAATCCCAAAGAGTTAGTGATTTCAAGCATTAACCATTCAATTTGTATAGAGGTTATCCAAACAATTGCAAAGAGTGATTGATATAAACTAATAAACTAAACTAAACAAGGAAACAATCAATAATAATAATCAAACCTAAC
>CANYLF015230982.1:0-14226 GCA_948193215.1 Bocquillonia castaneifolia
TATATTTTTAATTTACTATCCAAATATAAAACTTTATTTGTTAATAAAATTAATTTTTTAATTAAAATTGAACCAAATAAGATCTTAAATGAAATGTATTATTTCATTTAAAAATCATGATGTTTTCTTAAGTAAGAAATAAAATTTTCTTTTAATTTTAATTTTAACCTCTTACATTTTTTACCCCATCAAATTTATTTTCTAGCATCGCCACTGTAAATAAACAAATACAATAAATACCTGGTATGATAATTTATTTTTGAACTCTATTATGAGTATATTTGAATAATACATTGCCAAAGGTATAAATATAAATATATTTAATTATCACCATGATGTAAGTGATTACCTTAAAAGAGATTAATATTTAATGACAATCGTACCATCAATTTTCACTACACACATAGCAAGAATATTAAGGATATATTTATAATTACAGGTAGGCGGTACAAATGGTGGTACATATGAGGCGGGACTTTTAGCATTTTCCTCATAATCCAAAGATTTAAAAGGTAGCTTGTGACTTTTGCTAATGTTACAAGCATGACATAAAAATTGACTAGAATCAGAAAAGGAAATTCGTGCTTGCTAGAGTGCACGTCTAACAACCCTAAGATTAGCATGTCCTAAACGATCATGCCAAGTTGACAAAAAAGATAAAAAAGCACGCTTTGATGGAAATTCACTACTGGTCGAACCAAAATGCACCGGATAGAGTCCATCATCACTCGGGCCGGTTTGTAGGATTGCTTTCGTGTGGATATCCTTGATGGTAAAATATGTTGGAAAAAAAATTCAACAGACACGTTGTTAGCTTTAGTAAAAGATGAAATAGAAAGCAGATTAGAACAAGAGTCAGGAGCATGTAAAATATCATTGATACAAAAATTATTATTTTTAAAACAAAAAATTGAATTGCCAATATGATGAATTGAAATTGTTTTACCATTGCCAATTTTAATATCATTACCACCAATATAATCTGTATGATATTGGAGATTGTCCAGGTCTGGTGTTAGATGGTGAGAAGCTCCAGAATCCAAAAGCCATGGCTGTGTTGTAGGTGGTTGATATGAGGCAAAATTTGTTGAAGGACGTGGGAACGATGGTTGAAATTGGCGAGGTTGGAAATTCTATTGTCTTGGTGTCGGGCAAGCTCGAGCAAGATGACCAAATCCTTGGCAATTATGGCATTGAATTCCACTGCTATTTTGTTGATAATATGGATTAAAAAAGGCTAAATTATCACCTGAAAATTGAGAGACGGGTGGTCAATTTTGATAACAGTATCTGCCTCCACCACGGCCATGACCCCCTCTATTTCCTCGGCCACCATTACCACTGGGTCGAACACTAGCTTCCTGAGCCACATGGGCAGTTGGTAAAACTGTTTCTTTTGTCAGTGATTTATGAATTAAATTAGCCTCTTCGCTTAGAAGCAAGCCAAATAGATCGTCATACGACACAACATCAAGACGATTCTCTTAAGACCGAACAAATGGTCTATACACTGTACTAAGCCCGTTGACAATCACATAAACAAGATCTTCCTCCAACATAGGGTTGTTCAAGGCAAGTAGTTGATCGTACATCACTTTGGCACGCTGAACATAAACAACGATGGTTTCAGTATCTTCTTTTTGAAGCTTGCAGAACTTGGATTTGATAGTATGAATTTGAGCTTGAGAGCTAGATGCGTAAGTATTCTGTAACTTAGTCCATGCCTCAAGGGCCAAATTAGAGCCAATAATTTGGGAAATAAATCCCTCTGACATTGAATTAACAATCCAACTCAAAACGAGTTGATCCTTACGAAACCAGTTTTGGTACTCATGATTGGGACTTCCATCAATTTCAGCAGGAGGGGCTGGGCAGGTTCCATAGATGTATTTGGTGAAATCATAGCAATTTAAGAGTGGTTCCAACTGTTGCTGCCATAAGAGATAATTTATTGAGTTTAACTTAACAGGTAACGTATGTGAAACACTAGGAATTGATGGATGAGAAGTAGAAGAATTTATAACGGAGGACGTAGAGCTGGATGTTGATGAGGAACTTCTCGACATCGTTGAAAAAAAAGATGACAGAAAAAATTTTATTGGTTGATTAAACCATGTGAGGCTCTGATACCATGTAGACAAGGAGGTTTTGCCTCAAAGCCTGAGCCATGACTAGCAACTGCGGCATTATGTGTTCAGCTACGGGGCTGAAGTGATAGTCGCCACCCGAACCGGCATCGGGAATGTCTTACAAGGTGTGCACCCCAATTCCTCTTAAGAATATGAAGGATGTATTGATCCCAGAGATTCAAGGATCCGACTTATCAATTCCCGGACGTGATTCTTTACCCAATACTCCTAGTGTTATACCAACCTTCTAATAAAACAATTATAACCTACCTTTTACATATACACATGCAATAGTGAGTTTCTAATAACAAATAAGAGTTAATTTTAAGGTTTATCAATCATGAATTAGGGTTAATTTACATGCAAAAAATGATAATAAACACATAACAACCAACACAGCAACACAACCTAGGGTTTCTACCATTTTAGATCTAAAATGATTACCAAATAAACATTATTAACCAATTTCATGCATAAACACAACTAAACAATTACCAAAGAAGGTTCAGAAGCTTACCTCATCGCTACATTCCACGTGAAAGCTACTGTTTATTCATTTACAGACACGTACATAACCATTCCAAGCATAACGCCATAGAGGAACAATAAACAGAGGGCAACGCCACTCAGGAGAATGGCATTTAGGCCCAACGCCACTTACCTACAGGTGTTTGGGCCCAACGCCACTCCTGCTTGTGGTGTTGGTGACTAGAGAACATGCAACATGAGCGATTTGATGAAAAATGCAATTTTCAGGGTTTACCAAGCCCCAAAAATAATCAAACAAAGATGAAAACTCATGGAATAAACATCAAAACACATAAAATGTATGAAACAGGATAAAATAACCTAGATCTAAACATACCATGCATAAAACATAATAAAGATATAAACTTTGCATGCAAGATGTCAAAAGATTCATCTTTAAAGCATAAAACGCATAAAAGACACAAGCTTTATGCACAAAACATGTAAAAGGCATAAACTTTATTCACAAAACATTGAAACAATATAATTTTGAATGTTATAATGCAAAGAAACAAGCTTTATGCAAAAAAAAAATCACCACTTGAAGCATTAAAACAAAACATAACCTAACCTTTATACATTAGAACTTAAAAAGAAACAATTGTTATATATTAAGACAAGTTCATGACATTAAATGACTTAGATCTGAAATATTACATACCAAAACATGCAAAGAAAGCAACTTCACATAGCAAAATATAAAAAAGGTGCAACCTTTATGCATTAAAACTAAAAAAAAACATGATTTTTATGCGAAAGAAATAATCTTTATGCTAAAGAAATGATTTTTATGATTTAAAACATAAAAAAGAAGAACTTTATGCATAGAAAACATTTAAATAACATCAAACAATGCATATCTGAAATAAAACATGAAGAAACATGCAAAGAAAGCAACTTTCATGAAACATAATGCATAAACATGGCATTTAATGACATTTAAACAAAAGAAACATGCATAAACATTATTTAAACATGTAAAACAAAAACTTACAGCAACAAAACATCATATTAATCATGTTTACAACTTGCAAAACATGAAAACATACAAAGAAACAATGAAAAATAATGGAAAACAATGGAAAAGACAACTTACCTTTCAAGGAATTGGCTTGGAAGCTCTTGATAACCCTCAAATCTTGTTTGAGTGACTTAAATATTGCTTTTCAATGATTGAATGTTGCTGGAATGTTGTTTGAATAAGCTAGGAGCTTCAAAACCACCTTTTGTATGGAAGAATATGCAAGCTTTTGAAGAGTTTTTATGTGATGTAATGTGAAAGTGTGCAAAGCTTTGGCAATTGGTGTATTTAGAGTGTTAATATCAGAAAATAAACCCTAAATTTGTGTGATCTGCTTGCCTCCCCCTAAAACCTAGTTTTAGACCGGTATTTATTACCGATTTAGCTTAAAACTTAAGCTAGGGTTACCACAATCAGTTTCTTACCGAAAAACCATGACTTCAGCCTAAAGCAAAGGATTTTTTTGGAAAAAAATATCCCTGCAGAGCTTTAGGATGCGTGTACGACTCGTACAGGCCATTCCGAGTTGAAACTGCCCGAAAATGGACTTTTTACTACTGAGAACGACCGACTAGTGTTAGGGGCCCAACGCCAATCTTCCTTGTGGCGTTGTGCCTGGAATGGTTATGTACATGTCTGTAAATGAATAAACAGTAGCTTTCACATGGAATGCAGCGACAAGGTAAGCTTCTGATCCTTCTTTGGTAATTGTTTAGTTGTCTTTATGCATGAAATTGGTTAATAATGTTTATTTGGTAATCATTTTAGATCTAAAATGGTAGAAACCCTAGGTTGTGTTGCTGTGTTGGTTGTTATGTGTTTATTATCACTTTTTGCATGTAAATTAACCCTAATTCATGATTGGTAAACCTTAAAATTAACTCTTATTTGTTATTAGAAACTCACTATTGCATGTGTATATGTAAAAGGTAGGTTATAATTGTTATATGTTTTTATTGCTTTATTAGAAGGAAAGAAGGTTGGTATAACACTAGGAGTATTGGGTAAAGAATCACGTCCGGGATTTGATAAGTCAGATCCTTGAATCTCTAGGGTCAATGCATCCTTCATATTCTTAAGAGGAATCGGGGTGTACACCTTGTAAGACATTCCCGATGCCGGTTCGGGTGGCGACTACCACTTCAGCCTTGCAGCTGAACACACAGTGCCGCAGTTGCTAGTCATGGTTCAGGCTCTGAGGCAAAACCTCATTGTCTGCAGTTTGATGACTCTACTGGGGATGTTTCTTCTTTTGTCAGAATAACTTTATTAAAGAAATAAAACTATTCTATTTTGGGAAAAGAATTTCCTTGATTATTAATCAGAATAACTTTACTAGGGAATACAAACTTATCGAGATAATTGTGCTTGAAATAACTCTGTTAGGGAAAAGAAAACTTCCTCAAAATATTTTTGGCATTACTCTTACTGGGAAAAATTATCATTCAGACATAAAATTACCATTTATATGCCCATACTCACTCCAAATATCATATAAATTTGAAATAAGAAAAAAGAAATTTTCTGCAATGTCTGTTATTTCTTTTGTAATCCTCTATCATTCTTTGTCATTCTGACTGTAATTGACAGCTATTCTTACTAATCCTCTGAAATTTGCCCCCAATTGGACTTAAATTGGCCTCCTTTAGCCTTAATTTTGATTTAGGACCTATTTGCAACCAAACTTCTGTCCTTTGAAAATTTTCTTCAAGGACCAAAATGGTAATTTGCCAAATTGGCTTATAAGGTGGCGGGCAGTTCTTCATTTCTTTGAAAGGAAAATTCAAACTTCAATTTTCTCTCATTTCTTCATTTCTCAACCAAATCAACTCAAACAAAAAGCAAAATGGTTGATAATCCGGACTTAGAACCCGTCTGGAACCCGATTAGCCTCTTCTAGGTTAGAGAAGACGTATTAAAAGCTGATTGTGGTGGAATTCAGAGAGGAGAAAGGATTTCTCCACTTTCAAATGCCAGATTCAACCTCTGTGGCTCAATCGGAGACCGGGTAAGTGTTTAAACACTTCAATTTGACTGGACATTGTGAAATTTGTCAAAAAATCTACAAAATCAACCCAACTTGGAGGCCAACAGGACTGGGCTGGGTCCAACGCCACTGCCTCCAACGCCAGTCGTATGACCGGCGTTGGTGGTAACGCCACTGCTGGGACTAGCGTTGAGCCCAGTCTCAGTCCGAGTCCCGACAGTGATTTTAGACTTCGAACAGTCCTCTGATGCATGTTTTGGTGATTTAATGTGTAAAAATAGACTGATATATGCAAGTTATGAATGATTTAGACAAGATTTACACATTTTACAGACAAATTATGATAATATGTGACAAAAATGATGTTAAAATGAACAATTATTGTACAAATGATGTTAAAATGATGTATGAATAATGTATGAATAATAAATGAAACAATTTGGCAATGAATGAATGAATGATTAAATACAATTATGTATGAGTGGATGTTAAATATAATTGAATGTCAAATGTAATTACAAGTGAATGTTAAATATGATTATGCACAAGTGAATGTTTTGTTGGCTTCCAAGGTTAGAAATAAAGATGCATTCAGGAAATTAGATGACTAAGTTAGGAAATATACCTGTTATTTATCTTGTAGGGGGATGAGACTACTTTTACCTACAATGGAAATTTTTCCAAGGTTCGAATAGTTTGGAGAGGATTACCTTTAGGCATGCAGGCCTTAGTACTCCAGGCAGGATTTGGCCCTCTTCTTTCCACGTTTCCTGAGAATGTGGATGAGCACGTGAGCTCCTGATGTGATCGCCGTTCTATGCAGGCATTGATGGAGTGATGGTTTGATACTACCCACACATTCCAGCTGTCATGTGGAGAGTATACTTTGTCTCCAGCTTCTTTTTCTGCTATTACTGGATTAGCTTATGCTGGTGAGCAGATCTTCTGCGTGCATGGTTCCTGGGCGGAAGAGCTCTAAGAAGCTCTATATTGATGCATTAGCTAGACACCTTTCAAGCTACAGGCTAGAGTTTGACTGGAGTTTTGATTAGATGGCCCCTATTTTCATTCTATATCTACTGGGTAGCACCATTTTCTGTGATACGAACTCTACCATCAGCTTGCACTTCATCCCTATTCTGAGGGACTTTGATCAGATGAGCAGGTATGACTGGGGCTCTTCTGCTTTAGCCTATCTATACCTCTGCATGGATAGGGTTTCTCGTGGTGGTGCGAAGTTTTGCGGCTTCTGGCATGCCACTCATGTGAGTTACTTTACCTCTTGCTTTACTTGATTGCTTTACTTGCTTTATACTCTTCTAACTCTTCCTTTGTAGGTCTGGGCTATTGAGTTGGGCTTGATTTGCCAGTTCTTCCCATTGGAGCGTCAATATACATTCCCTGTCCTCAGATGTTGGGGTTTATACTGATTGTGCATTCATGCTGCTGACGTCAATGGTCATCGCGTGTATCTGAACTCGCTGACTACTTCTAGGGTAAAACAAATGAAAACAAACCTGTTAGTTCCAAGCAGTTGACATGAGTTTGAAAATACTTACCTTGATGCTTTCTTTTTCAGCTTGACAGGGGATGGATGGGCCTGATGGAAGGATTGCCACCCTATGTCCTTGCATCCTGGCCTAAGGATGACTTGAGGATTCTTCTGGAGGGTCCAGGACTTAGGATGTGGTTCCTGGGAGAGAGGACTCGGTGCCAGTACATGACCGACTTTCGTAGAAGGCCTCGTGATCCTCCTATTGACATGTTCTAGGGACACGAGCTGACGAACCATACTCTAGCTGCAGCTTTTGATAGCTTTGAGTGTACATCCTTTCTTTCTCACTCTAAGCATTAAACTTCTTTCTTACGTGCGAGGTGCCTCCTGGCTCTACCTTTGTCATCTAGGATGCTTGCGAAGGTAAGATGCAATCTTTTCTTTATTTTTCTGATGACTGTATGCCTTGATTACATGACTCACAATCACTTTCTCTTTTCAGATATCTATGGGCGTTGTGATTTTTTCCAGTTCTGATGAGGATGAAGATGATGGAGATTCTGGAGGCTCCAATGATGATGAAGATGACTTTGCCCCCCAGTCCTGTGCCAATTGTTACCCCCGGGCTTAGTAGGAGGACCTGTGCTTCCACTAGAGAAGCTATGCATAGTTCAGATGCTGCGAGACCTCATCTGTCCCACTATCCATCCAGCAATCAAGGGGATGTAGTGCCAGGCCATATCACCGAGTATCCTGGGCTTTCAGTTCATCATAGGATTACTGCTGGCCTAGTTGAGCATACTTTCCGCCCTGCAGCTGATCCTTCCATTTCTTATACAGATGGATGCACTCATGTAAGTCATCTCGACATTCTTTCTTCAGTTTACACCTGTATTTAGATTCTAACTCTTTTATTCACCCATGTTCCTATCGATGAGGTTTTCCGACTATCATCATACTTTCAGGCCAACAAGGCCCATCTGGTAGAGACCTGTGATACATAGAAGCAGGCCCACAGCTTTTCTTGCAGGATAGTTGCTGAGTTGAAGGCTCAGCTTACAGTATTAGATATTCCAGCTGAAGGGACCGGTGGAGTCTAGACTAATGAGCAGCATGCTGGCGGTGAGACTGAGATTCAGCCAGCTGATGGTGATGAGGAGGACTCTGAGGAGTCTGAGGAGGAAGAGGAGCATGAGTAGATGTCCTTGTTTCTGTATTTGGACTTGTTTCACTTCTTGAACATTGATATGTACCTGTATTTTACACACTTGATACAAATGTGTGAATGTATGCATGGTTGTTGAACATTATGGATGCATGTATGTCTATTATGTTGTTATGTATGCAAAATTTTTATATGATTCATCTGTTATGAACATGATTTTATGGATTTATGTATGCATGCATGTATTTCTTATGGTTTCTAATCATGTATGTATGAAATGTTGTGCAAGAAATCCTCCTAGAACTCCAACAATCTGCATTGATCGTCAAATTGCTGAAAAGAATCGAGCCAGGGCCCAACGCCACGCAGGGGAGTGGCGTTTGCCACTAATGCCACAGAGGGAATGGCGTTTGGTGGTAACGCCACTCTCCTACTGGCGTTGGTCCCTAACGCTAGTCCTTCATCTCTTGGGCTTTTCTCCATGATTTTTCACTCTGTTTTGACTCCTTTTTGAACCAGGACTTCCCCAGACTTCGTGGTTTATAAATAGAACCTCATAAAGCAACTTTAAATCATTAGAAAACACCAAACACCCTCTTCAGAAGTTTAAAGATGTTCCAAAAGTCTACAAATACTCTTAGAAAATATCTAGGAAGCATGGAAACTGAAACCTGGAATTCATTAGACCAATACCACCTGGCAGAGTTCAGAGCTTTCCTAAATTTCATGTTTGACATCAAACTCTTGCATGCGGCTGTAGAATGCTGGAGTATCAAACATCATGTCTTTCGCTTCCATGGAGTTGAGCTATGCCCCCCTGTTTGAGGAATTTGAAGGCATTCTCAATAAGTTGCACCGTTCTAATGCTTCTCTAGCATTGCCTTCTGCTTATAATCAAACTCCAGAATCTTTAGCTGGTTTCTTTGGACTAACCCTAGGTCAGATACTTCCCTGTATTGAAGATCAATCTCTCTTGACTCAACCCTTGTTGGAACTGGGGGGTTCTAAGCCAAAGAATAGCAGGTCTTGGCAAAGGATCACTAGCTTCTGCCTTTATGCACAATTCCTACTAGTTTCTTCTAAAGGCAGAGGTAACTTTCAGAGTGCTCATGGCTTAGAACAGGTCGAGAGTGGTCATAACCCCTTCCCTATCATCTTGGCTGAAACCATTGTCGGTTTAGACTCTGTCAAGCATACTCAGCGCCTCCGAGGCAGCCCATTACTCCTTCATGTATGCATCCCTTATCTCACTTCCATGTTCCTTTATGTTGTTCTTGACTGATTCACTCTGATAATTCCTTAACCAGATCTGGTTGAAGGAAAAGCTAGGCATATTGATGCCCCCAGCGAACCTTACAACTTACAGACCTCTACAGTTTCAAGCTAGAGGACATGTGTTATCCAAGGCTGAACGTGTTGCATTGGAGATTTCTGGCGATTGGACCAACTTTCTCTTATCCAGAAATGAAGAGTTGATCTGCTGGCATTGTCCATGGTGGAAATTGAGCTTTATCACTACCTCTGTGATAGATAATTGTGTGCTGATTGCTAGCTTTGGTACTGTCACCTTTTATACCCCATCCAGAGTATGTAGGCAATATGGTAAGGCCTAAAGAATATTGCATCCTGTTCCATCTTTTACTCCTTATGCTGTTACTCCATTCTTCTTGAGGGAAATCCATTCTCGCTGGACTAGTAGATCTTTTGCATGAAATCTGAGCTTTACCCAAGGACCCGCTATTGATGATGAATACAAGGCTTGGGTTAATCTGATAAGTGCTACTGTTGACCTGTTCACATCATTATAAGTACAGATCTCATGGCATGGCTTTATTTGCAGGCTGAGTTGTCTGATGATGAAGGCAAAGGTGCTGAACTGTATGTTACAAGCAATAAAAATAATGCAAAAAGAGCAAGAGAGGATGCAATGAAGGAAATGAATGCCAGTTTTGATAACATCAAATGGCTAAAGAAACATAAGAAGAATTAGGTCTCATAATCATTTCATTTATCCATGCAATGTTTTAGCTTTTTAGTTATGCAGACACAGAATCAAGTACTATAAGAAAGTTTAACACTCTTCTTTTTGCAAAAGGTTCATTTTATTAATATTAGCACAATAAGCGTACTTTAGCTTTTACACTTGATATTACTGCTTCTTTACTTTCTTCTCTTATTGCCTTAATTTTTGCCTAGACTACCTCTTTATGAGGTTTTCACCCTAGCAAGCCTCTTTGCCCTAATTTTTGCCTAGAATGCCTTTTTGCAAGGTTTTCACTCTAGCGGGCTCCCTCATTTTGCATGAGCTGCCCAAATGGATTTTCAACTTATCGGGATTTATTATTTTCACACATTTTTCTATAGGTAGTATTTTTTAAGACGATCTATGTTTATGGGTTGCTCGAACTCATTCCCTTCTATATCTGAAATCTTCACAGCTCCCTTGGACATGATCTTTTTGAACAAATACGGACCTTCCCAATTTGGCTTGAACTTTCCTCGAGGATTAAATGTAATGGGCCTAGCTTGCTTCAACACCCAATCTCCTTCCTTGATTGACCTAACTCTGACTCCCTTGTTGAAAGCCCTTGCTATTCTCTGCTGCTACACTTGCGTATGATGGAGAGCTTTCTTCCTCCTTTCTTCTAAAGACAACAACTGCTTGTACCTTGCTTCAGCCCATTGTGCCTCAGGAATGTGAGCTTCTAATACCACTCTCAGTGATTGAACCTGGGACTCAATTGTCATTACTGCTTATCCTCCAAACACCAATGAATACGGTGTTTCCCCTGTTGCACTTCGTATGGTTGTATTGTAACCCATGATTGTAAAAGGTAGTTTATCTGCCCAATCCTTGTAGGTCTTCACCATTTTGGCCAATATCTTCTTGATAGTCTTGTTAGCTGCTTCAACTGCTCCGTTAGCTTGTGGCCTGTAGGGCGAGGACTTATGATGCTCAATCCTTTCCTTTTCCAGCAGGTCTGTAATTTCTCCCTGGAATTGCACACCATTGTCTGAAACAATGTGATGTGGTTTCCCAAACTGGTTAATGAGCTTCTTATTGATAAACTCGGCCATACCCTTTGCAGTGACAGTTGGTAGTGAGATGGCTTCCACATACCTTGAAAAGTATTCAATGACCACTATGATGTACTTATGACCATTAGAAGCTGTTGGCTTTATTTCTCCAGTGAAGTCTATCCCCCAAGCTGAAAATGGCCAAGGAGTTGTTAAATTATGAAGCTCGGTTGGTGGCAAATGTATCTTATTCCCGTGCAACTGACACTCATGGCACTTTCTGACCATGTTGATACAATCCCTATCCATCTTATCCCAGTAGAATCCTTGCCGAACTATCTTCTTTGCTAAAGTATGCCCACTCATGTGGGGTCCATATACTCCTGCATGAATCTCCTTCATGACTTCTTCCGCCTCATATTGGTCCAGGCATCAAAGTAGTATTCCATTCAAAGCCCTCCTATAGAGTATTCCCTCATGGTAAGTGTAGCTTTTTAAACTGACTCTCAAGGCATGTTTCTGTTTCCCATTAGCTTCTTTTGGATACTCCCTCTTCTCTAGGAATTTCAGAATTTCATAGAACCACGGCTTCTCCTTTGGTCCATTCACAATCATTACCCGTTCTCCTTGGTAGCAGGGAATTTTGGCTCGACACATCACTAGAGGTTTCATTGCTACATCTCTAGGATTGTCCCACATGGATGCCAAAGTTGCTAATGCGTCTGCCATTTGATTCTCCTCCCTTGACAGGTGTGCAAAGGTACAATTATAAATACTCAGGGTGAGCATCTGAATGTACTCTGCATAGAGCTTTAATTTCTTATCTTTTACCTCCTAGTTTTTTGAAGCTTGGTTAATGATCAACATTGAATCTCCATACACTATGAGGTTTCTGACACCTGCTGCAATGACTACTTCTATCCTAAAAATACATGCTTCATATTCAGCCATGTTGCTAATGACTTTGAAATCTAGCTTCTTTGCCAAAGGAATACTTTCTCCTTCAGGAATGATTAAGATTGCCCCCACTCTAGCTCCTTTGTGGTTCACTGCTCTGTCAAAGTACAGCTTCCATCTGTCTGCCTCTATTAGATTAAGTGACTTATCTAGAAACTCATACTCCTGTGTTTCTTACCCTTCTAATGGATTAAGAGCCAGAAACTCTACTACTGCTCTCCCTTTGATAGTCTTCTTGGTCAAGTACTGTATGTCAAACTCAGTTAGTAATACTAACCACTTAGCGCGCTTTCCTATTAGCACTGGCGCTTCATACAGGTACCGTAGTGGATCAACTTTTGCCACAACTTGAACCTGATAGGACTGATAATAGTGCCTTAGCTTCCGTGTCATCCATATTACTGCCAAGCAAGTCTTCTGAAAAATGTCATATTTTGCTTCATAAGGTAAGAGCTTCCTACTAAGGTAGTAGATAGCATGCTCTATTCCATCTTCATTTTCTTGAGCAACCATTTCTCCTATAGCATCATCTTCCAAGGCCAAGTACAATATTAATGGTCTCCCTACCCTAAGAGGTTGAAAGACAGGTGGATTCATAAGTACTGCTTGATTGCGTTAAAAGCTTTCTGACATTGATCATCCCATTCACTCTTCTGATCTTTTCTGAGTAGCTTGAAAATAGGCTCACAGATCATAGTTAGTTTAGAGATGAACCTGCTGATGTACTGAATCTTCCCTAAGAATCCTCTGACCTTTCTCTCAGTCTTCGAAACTGGCATCTCTTGAATGGCTTTTACCTTGTCTGGATCCACCTCAATCCCTTTCTGACTCACAATGTGTCCCAAGAGCTTTCCAGAAGTTACCCCGAAGATACATTTCTTTGGGTTAAGCCTGAGGTTGTACTTCTCAAGTTGTGCCAAGAATCGGTCTAAGGCTTCAAAATGATGTTCCCTAGTTGTTGACTTAACCATCATGTTATCTACATAAACTTCGATCTCCTTGTGCATCATGTCATGAAATAAAGTTGTGGCCATCCTTTGGTAGGTTGCCCCTGCATTCTTGAGTCCAAAAGGCATGACCTTGTAGCAGTAAACACCCCACTCTGTAATGAAGGCTGGCTTGATCTTGTCTACTAATGCCATCATTATTTGGTTGTAGCCAGGGAAGCCATCCATAAAGGAATACATGGTGCTTGCAGCTGCACTATCAATCAGAACATCAATATGAGGTAAGGGAAAAGGAGTTTGGTGAGAGGCAACCTGAAGATATGGAAGTTTAAAGTCTTACTCAGGACCAAGGGCTAGATAGGCTGTAGATTTAGGAGGCTTTCTTCATTACCATTGTCATATTTTTCTTACTTTTGTGTGTTTCGATTAATTCTAATAATATAATAAAAGCCCTTGTCTTTATCAGCTATTTTTCTTTCTAAGGTCAATGATATGAACAACAATTTTGCTTACTTGTGTGATGTTTTACCTGATGGCACTGTGCATTACATAGATCATAACATAGCATTTTTTACATTAATTCTGTGCAAACACATTCTATTAATATTGGCACAAAAGAACAACTAAAGGAAATAACTCTTGCATTTGATATTACTGCTAATGAAAAAGAAACGCTACTTAACCCGCCACTTTATTACCGCAATTTCTCCCGCCTTACGAGTCTTTACCATATCAATTCATTTTCTTTATGATCCGTGAACATTGTGACCCATAAAATAGATATATTCTTGTTGTTTCACAAATACTTCAAAAACAGAGATGGCAGTAATGATTTTCGCCCCCTTATGACTCATGTTTTTATGTTATAATTTTCATAACTATATTTGTAAATTTAAATTAAATAATAAGTTATTCCAACTCTAAAAATTAATGGAAATATATTAAATTATAAGTAATTTTTACTTATTTTTTAGGGAAA
>CANYLF015231080.1:0-21579 GCA_948193215.1 Bocquillonia castaneifolia
CGGACCCTTGCCTTTTTTCAGGTAGCTTTCTTACGCCTATTCAGCTAGTGGGGCATTGGTCATAACCGAAATTCGTCGAAGAAAGAAAAAAGAAAGAAGAGGATTTGTTGTTAGCTCGCTCATAGGTGAGGAAGAAAGGGATCCTTAGACTCCACTACTATTGATACTAGAACTCCCCTTCAAATTCAAACAAGAAAAGCTCTTTTCTTTAACCGAAGCCTCTATCAAAGCTTCTTGCAAGAATAGCTGCTGTCGACCTTTGCCCAAGCAAGCGCTTTTCAGGTAAAGTGATCGTCCGGTTCTAGCGATTAGTTTGATTCCCTTACCGGGCTTCTAGAGGTTATCGAGTCTTCTTACCTGACAGTACAGTCTGTCTCCCTCCCTACTGGGGTACGTCTTGATCAAAGAACTCACCTTCAACCAGGTATGAAGTGACTGGTTCGATAGGACCAGGCGCACCCCAATTGAAAGGAAAGCTTATATTATATAAGGTATGGGGAATCCTATGCTTTCATATTTTTGATTGGCCCGCGAAAAGAGATATAGAACTCTCGAGGTGCTCTTTGGTTCAGCTACTTTAGTCGACTGAAGTGATGGGATCAGCAGGCTAGCAAGTTAGATTCCCCTTTCTATTGGCTATGGGTTTAAGGCATTTTCCGCCCAATAGTTTCGCTATAGCGACTACGTACCTCGGATCCACCCCTCTAGTTGCATTCCTTGCCCCGCCTTCCTTTAGGGATTCATTCCCCCTAGTGAAGACACTCTGGTTTGAAAGGGGCCGCTCTCTAGCTCTAGCTATGATCTGATTTGCTATGTCCTCATTTCATCGGTGGAGAATCTTCTTTCTATTCCACTCGTCGATTTATCTATTTATGATTGAGCTAACTGACTGAAACCTTTCCACTGCGGTCGGGTGGGATCTAGATGGCTGGTGGATCAACGGCTCGCCGTTCAACCAGGGATATATCCTGTTTCAGTTCCCGTTCTAATGAAGTAAGAGATCCCCTTAAGGACTATCTATTTGGCCGCTGACCTCCAGTCGAAGGAGGCAGTGTAGCCCGCTAACGGTGATTCCTGTGGGAAGCGCATTTGCCTTTCAGTGCCCTCGAAATGCCCCACTCTAATTTTATGAAAGATCTTGTCCTCCTCCTACCTCCGTTTGTTTACTGCAACGGCTACAGATGCATTCTGACCTTAGTCCGAAGCACGTAATGAAAATGACCCACACAGTTGACTTTACGAATTACGAAGCGGAGATCCAGCCTTCCATTCCCGAAGGCATCTCAAGGTACGTAGTCGCTATAGCGAAGTTATTGGAAAGAAAGCTTCACCTTATTAAAGAGCTCTTGCCTCCAATTCAAAACAGAATAGAACGCTCCTTCTGCAACGCAAGGCCGATAGTTGAATAGCTATAGCTGGTGCTTTGATTTGATGTATGAGGACTACTGATTTCTGCTCGTAGTTCCTCTCTCCTTAGTCTACTCATGGTACTCGGTAATACGCTCGTGATAGAGTACTCGTGCAACAGCGCTTACGGCTGCTCGTAGCTATTGTATGCATGGGGGTAATGAGATATTGATTGCACGGTAGTTAGGAGCGAAGACTTTCTCTCGCGGTAGTGCGCTTACGACGTGCTCGCACCGGTCGACTACAAGGCCCTATACCAAGGTATAGTACAGGTGGTGGTCTCTCACTGGGGCGAAGTAAACTAGTTGGGTCCTGACTCTCTGTCTCTGCATCCTGCCCGCTCTTTTTCTCTGACACAATACCAGTCTATTCCGGATCTTCGGAAGCCTGCCAAAAGTACTAAAGATGGAGGAGCGCTCCAGCGAGCGTCATATCGCTTCCAAAGATTTCGAACGATTCGTACAAAAGGGTACTCCTTTTTCCAATGACACGGAGCGGAGGAAGTGTATTAAGGTTGACGATTCGCTTTGTGCGGGCTTGCATCCGATGCCTTCCAGACAACTGCCTTGTCTAAGTAACCACGGAGAAGAGAGGAGATCAAAGAATGCCTACCCCCCTCACTCAAAAATGCGGGTACAACAATAAGAACAAGGCGTAAAGCCCTTAATTAGCACGTAAGAAAGAGCTTCACGCAATTGCTCATCTCCTAAACGGGAAGCAACCAAAACCTTGTCGAGGCAAGATGAGATATGGGTCTCTACCTGAGAAAAGATAGAACAAATTGTCCGCTCATCGGTCTTGCGGGGAAATCAATCAACAATTGTTCGCTCAAAAGGCGGAGCCGCCATCATGGCTTTTGAAGTACTAAGAGGAAAGTTTCCACGGTGTTGGTCCTCGGACTGCCCCGGTAACTAGCGTTCCTTTCGTGCCAAGCAACTTCTACAGTTTTTTAATCACCGCACGTTTCAGTAATGGTTAAAAAAAAAAGGGACATACCCTAGTTCAAGCTGCTGGTTACTACCCGTGCCAAAACACTTCCCCCTTTTTGGTCTCATGCGAAAAGGGATCAGCTCCTTACCTTAATAACTTGCTTATCCGAAGCTAATCCTATGGCTTTGGGCGCAATCCATTGGAGCGAGTCAAGTCCCAAAGTCTACAGCAAGCACCCGAAAGTGGGTTTTTTTGTCGAGGAATGACTCTTGAATCCGAATCGATCAAGCTTAGGGAGAACTTTTCTTTATCTAATGTCGCGATAGAACCTTTTTTGATTCTCATGAGAGAAAGTACGAAAAAAACAATAATTGAGATGGAAACTTGTTCCGGCAAGCAAGCCATCCAATCCCTATTTACTAAAAAAAACATACCTGTTGAAGATTTCTTTCCTTCGGAGCGGAGGTTTCTCTGCTTGCCATTCAAAAGTATTCGCTTCTGAAAGCTAATTCAGAGTTAGGGATTTTTGACCTTATTTCCCAGGGTAGGAGGTACTTGAAGACCGTGTCTTTAGCTTGAAGTCCGTCATCTCGCTTTCTGAGCTATAAGAAATCGCGGATTGAGAGGCTCGCTAGCTTGTTACGACTGAACTAGCCCTGCCTTAGACGGAGACTGAATTGACTGCTAGATAGATGGTTAGCTTTACTTTCCTTCGAAAGGGAGTTATAAACTTTCTGCGCTTATAGTATATAACGTAAGACTTTGCTTGCTCCGAGCCATTAAGGAAGGGCGGCTAGGGTCTACTTTTCTCATCTGCTTGAAGCCTCTCACTCCTTATAGGTACCGATCTTAAATCACTTTTGGGAAAGCTACTGCCTTCCATACTTTCATCGAATCTCGGATATCGATCGGTGCCCAGAGAGGACCCTTCTAAGGTTCAATTCCTCTGGATGCGAGGGGCATGGAAATAAGAGAATGAAAGTCAATGATCAGCTGCTTTCCCCGAGGTTATCCCACCCAGGCGGTAGCATTTAACTACCATCAAAGGATCCTTATATTTCTAAATAGGGGTTCATCAAAGCATAACCGGGCTATTGGAGCTCTTAGTGCAATTGAAACAGTATAAGAATATGCTCTTACTGTTAGAGAATACCCTGCAATAAAATAAGACTTGTTTGGCATCCCATCTTTCCTCGCACATAGAATGGAAGAATCCACTATTAGCTTTGTTGAAGGAACAGAAGCATCTAATGCCATTGTTCTTGTTACAGAATATGCAGCTATTGAATCAGCTGTTCGGGAGGTATCGCCTGGAGGAACGAGGTTATTAGTAAAAAACCGCTCTTGCAGGCAGGGCAAATTCTTTTTCTTTCGAGACGGGAAGAGAAGGAGTTAGCTCAGTGACCGAGGCTCTCGTGTTGCCGCTCCTCTGTGTTGAAGAAAGAAGCTCATGCCATCCCCTGAGTAAGAGGCATATTATAGACTGAAGAATAAGAATTGGATCCGACATTCAAGCATCTAATAGCATCCGAAGGATCCGCATGTGTTCTTGTTCTCGAAGCCGCTCTTACCCTTGCCCCATTACCCTGTGAAGTGAAGCAACCGAAAGCCTATTTTCTTTGCTCTCCTTTGGATGATCAGTCTCCCAGTAATAGCCCAAGTAGTGAGCCGGTAACCATCGGTTAACCCGTTACAGTTTCCTCTGGAGTCGTGTTAGAATTTCTATCATTGAAAAACTCTTAGGTGAAAATCAAACATAAACTCAATCCTTTTAAGATTTACCGTAGGATCTCCTTAGAGTCTTTCTTGTTTTTTATCCGATAACTCGGATAGTGTAACGGCTCACGCTTTTTAACATGATGGCTTTGCTCTAACGTTAGGAACTCCTCTCTTTCCTTGTATGGATTTATTATGAGTGGCACGATTCATATGCTGGGAGTATTCAAGTAGGATTTTCAATGTCTTTAGAAAGCCTGGACGGTGGTCATCGTCTGCACTGTGTTCTACGGCCTATGCTGCTGTAAAGATCAATAGTGAGGTCTTCGGTACGTCCCATAGACAGGGGAAACCAGAAGAATGGGTCTCTATTCAACGTCCGACTCTGTCGTATGCTTAAGCCAAGGTCAAGTAGAACCCTGGGCTCTGTGTCCAAAGGAGAGAACGAGACAAAGAGAGGAAAACCTGGTTACAGTAGCGCTCCTGGCTTTAGAAATTTAGACTTTTATTTGCCTTTTTCAGGGAAGGAGTTCTTTAATGGAAGGTGTCGCCCGATAGATCTTGTTCTAAACGAAAGGACTTGACCCGCATAGTGTGGAATTCTTCGGCGGGGTAGCAGAATATGGAAAAGAAAAGCGGATCAAACTCCATGAAGAATTGAAGTTCGTTTTCCAGTACAATCTTCATTGGATGGTGGGATCTGTCTTGAGGAATCTACAAGCGGCTAGTGAATTGGCTAATGAGAAAGCTAAAATGAATGAATGGGGGGCAGACACCTTTACCAGCTCAGCTCTATTGGAATAAAAAATGCTGTATGGCGCCCCTCTGACTGGTTCTATTTGCGGTTGAGTTGGAGAGCCTAATGCTTCTCTTATTCCTATCTTTCTCACGTCTTCTATTAGAATCTTTGCGTTCAATCACAGATCCTGGCATAAGATCCCATTCCCGCGAAAAGGCGGGATGAGAACCCGGGTCCTAGGCCAAAAGACTTTACCAGCTAGACTGGTGGAGCTGCACTCATAATGCCTGAACCCCCTTTAGGTGAAAATGAAAAGGCCCCGCCCATCAACTTCTGTAATGGAAGCTTCGGCCACTTCCTGGTTAATAGCCTACGGCTAGCTTGTCCCTTTCTTTAGAAGAAGTGTTTTGACACAGACAGGCAGACTTGCAAGACTCGCTCCTTACGAGCAATTTGTCCGACGACAGAGAGAACTTCAAAACACTAATGCCAAAGGTGCGTACCTAAAAGGTGAAAAAAGTCTTAAGAATGAATTTCACTTTGAAAGAAAGACCATCACTCGCAAGCTATTCAGGAATTCTTTTAGAGTCCCGGCCAATACCGGGTAGGACAGTCCAAGCGAGACCTTACTATGACGAAAAGGATTCCTTTTGAGTTCCCAAATCCACAATTCTATTCTTTCTCCATTCTGAAAAAGGGGTAGATGGGGGGCATATAATGTGTAAGCCACTCACCTGGGGGAAGTTGAAGTAGCCACGCCTTTGTAGCTATCAACGGAAAGCGGATGAAAGGGAGAAGGGCAGAGAATCCGATGCGCTTACCCGGAATCAGTACCAAGTTCAGTTGCCTAAGTGACTCAGAAAATAACTGAGTAACTCAGTTGCGGTAAAGACTCTCACTCTAGATTGAACTCTCGTACGTAAGGCCCCGGAACTCTAACTCCAACCTCGGACTGGCTTTTGAAGTCAGAAAGTTGGCAAATGAACGAAGGCGTGGAGAACAAAGCAGTCGAACCGCCGAGACCACTTTACCGATTCTATTCATTGATAGACGAACACTCGCCAAGAAAGCGAAAGATTTCAAGTTCCACTTTAAAACAAAGTAAGATTCCTACGCTCTTAGTCTTAGACTGTGGTTGGTTTAGCCTTCTCCTCCGAGACTCTGTTTACCCTCTGGCTTGGCTCTCCTTCGATACCGAGAAGAAAGAGTCATTCGTTGACAAAGTTCCAATTCTTTCTATCTAAGACCAAGCCTCAAGCTTAGAAGTATGAAAATCCTTTTGACTTGACTATTCCTAGTGGGCTTGGAAGGAAGCAGAATATCCTTCGGTTTACCAGATGGTTAGTGGGCGGTGTAGGTAAATTTACAGTTCTAGGGTTTAGGAATCATCTTAAACAGAAGCAAAGTGCCTTTCATGGGGTAGTAAGTAGGCTGAAAGCCATTAAAGGAGGGGAAGTGGGTATAGAACTCGAATCAAGAGAAGGTGGTTTATCATTTCGTTCAGTTAAGTTTACAGGTCTAGCTCAAATCTATAAGCCTAATTGGCATGGCCTTGTCCCACGGGATTCAACAACTCTATATACAGCACTAAGAAATGGCGAAGCCTCACAAGAGCTATGTGAAGTCTCACTGGTTAACTTCCTGGTTTTCTATATGGGTATATATAATGGTATCTCAATTCACTTATTGTTAAGCATACCGGCGTCTGCACGGGAGCTGATTTGCCAATGGAAGGCTGCTGCTCTGTCTGCCATCGAGTTATCGGTTTCACAATAGCATTTCTCTTTTGCAGGTCATTCAATATCTGGTTCGAAAGGACCTGGGAGGGCGAATCGAAATCGAGTCTCAAATGGGCATCTGATACATGGGGGTTCCACCACTATTCCTTCTGGGTAACTGAGAAATGTTATCTCATTCGACTCACCATCTCTTTCATCTTTGGTCTTCGCTCAGGTAGGTCTTCCCTTTCTTTCTCAAGCACACACTAAGAGCACAGCTTTATCCCAACAATCAATCTTTAGAAAGATGGAAGGTGTCGGCACAAATATTCATAAACTAATATTAATTAACTGAGAAGCATTCAAATATGAACCTATATTAAAATAGGAATTTCCAAAAAAGGCTCTTGCTTTGTTCCTTAAAGCACTGTGGCAAGCTTTCCTTTCAATCCTTGCCTTTGAACGATAGAAGAACTACAACCCTTAGGTCAGTTGATCGGTATGGTCAATCAATAGATGTGCGGATCTATTATTCTATACGAGAGACTGCCATATCGTAGCATTCATTCTCCGATATGAGACCTGTTGAGACTCTTGTACCATTCCCCGCTCCCAAGTCACACGGGACTCCAGCCACTTGTTGTGGTCATTTATCTAATTTGTTTGGACCACGACCACTTGGAACACGGGCGCTAATGGGCATACCAGAAAGTAGGCTTAGAAGCTGGTTTCATACGACCAGGGGATGAGTGGAAGACAGCTTGAGCTGCAGCCTAAAAGTGAAAAAACGAGCACAGGGAAGCGGCGGAGAAAAACTTATCTCTGGTGGTCTCCTTATATTATATAAATAAATAAATAGATCTGCTCTCTTTGGTATTTGAAGAATCCAATTCAGCACTTATGGGTATACGGCCTGGCAGGCCTTACCTTTCTGCCGGAGCTTCATGGGTATTGATTTCTTCGCTTGTTCGTCGAAAAAGGAATTAATGAAATAAAGTAGCAAGACGTCCAATAAGCACTTCTTCTTTGCCTCGGGGTGTAGAGCCCATAACAACATAAGTTGAGGAGCGAAAGAGACTCTTCTTCAAGAAAGCCATTCCATAGGCTTAGATGAGGATCGAGACGGAGAGCTGATGAAGATCCTCCTGGATGAGCAATCAATGAATGAATTCCATGGTACTCTCTGGATGGGCTCCTTCTCAACCAGGAGATTTATCATTCTAATTTTTCCGGGTTCTAAGATTCAAAGTCAAGTGAAAACAGGTCTATAAGGAGCGCACCACTCTTAGGAGTGAGCTTTACCTCTTTTCAGGTTTGGATTGGGATTGATTGGAGCTCTGTTCTCTAGATTTTTAAAAATAAAGAAAGGGTTAAGACCAATAGAAGGACGTCTCTATCTACTAAATTCTGACGGAATGATGAAACCAATTCTAGAGCAATCCCTTTTTCCGTACCAAGGTAAGGTGCTATTGTGGTCTACCTATAGATCTTCGCTTCCTCTCTCTATCGATCGAGTGACTTTCACTTCCTTTCCGCGAACTGGGCTTCTTCTTGAAAGAAAATACCTGTCAACATTGCTAGTCGAAGAAGAACCAAGAATCTGGCAAAAGAATTGCGTTCACCGGCTTTCCACTCGAGATAGGGCTAAGGAAGCCAATCTAAGGGGTTGGTAAGGCAGAGTGAGGTTAGAAAGTCAAATTTTGTTAAAGTTCTAAGGCTAATTCAAAAGATTGAGCTCAATGTATAGATCCGAGTAAGATTCATGTGCTGCATCGATTGAGGGACCCGCTTCACATCCATCCCAGATACCAGAGACCCTCTATCATTCAGTGAGATCGCTCCTTGGCTCTTTAAACTGAACTAAGTCCAACTCCATAAGGAAATGAGAGAGGGCGAAATATGCCTTGAGCTATAATATAAAGCAAGTGAATTGCTTAGAAAGTTGAATCTATCTAATACTGATTGTGGCAAGGAAGATTCTGGGCCGTGAAATCAATTCTGGATTAAAAATGAAGCTTTAACCAGTCATCTAGGGGTTTAGAGAAAGAGTGGATCAAAGGATCCGGAAAAAAGAAAATAGCATTCCAAACCGATTTCGCAGCATCACAGTCCCTCAGAATGTGCAAAGTAGTCTCAGTCGAATTAGGACACCTAGTGCAATTGTTCTCACTAACAATATGTCTATGGTGCAGGAGGTCCCTAGTAGCAAGTCTGTCTTTTTTGGCAAGCCAGAGGAAATGTTGGGTCCTATAGTGAGCCTGGGTCTTCCAAACCCAATTACACTGGGCCACAGGACAGGGGTTGCCCATGATCTTTTCAGCGATGTCATAGGCCGACTTGGAGGTAAAGTCACCACTAGCAGAGTGAGCCCAAGCCACAAGCAGAAGCCGGTAAGAAGCAGGTGACGAAACCGGGAAGAAGCTGTTGTTGAAGCTGTGCCGGAAAGAAGGAATTAAAGACTTTTAGGATAGGGGCAGATGAATTCAACTCGAAATTGAATAAAAAAGAATAGAATTACGATTGCTTTGTTTATGTAGTCGCTGAAAGAAAACCATAGGCGTATGAAGGGAGGCCTAATTGCATGCTTCGCTTCAAGTGCACTAGCGGTTTTAGAAAGCACCGCCCAATAGTGTTTTCAGCTAAAACCGGTCACCGATAGCAGCCTAAGAAAACTTTCATTCTCACTTGGCTTATATAGTGCAAGGTGCTTGGCACCGATTGATGAGCAGGGGTGGGAGAACGAGGATTATAAAAGAAGGAAAAGACTGATGAGGGAGATCTCTGTGGGGGATGTAGGCTGGAGCAAGGGAAAAGCCAATCAAAGGAAAGCCAGGATCGTCAATAGGATTTGGGCTGATCTCAGGAAAGTATGCACCTGACCAGAGTTGTAAAAAGCAGACTGGGCCATTGAAGCTTTGAAAGCGGGAAGTCACTTTTTCATTTCCCTATAAAAAAAAGCATGGAAAATAGGAAAATAAGTAAAAACCCCCTATTTCCAGCCTAAGAGCTAAAGGGAGAAACTCTACTGCAACTTGCATGCCAGGAGGACAGAGCAAGAAATTCACATACTCTCTTTATGAGATTTCCTCAGAGGTCTTAATGGCTTTAGTAAGGAAAGTCTTAAAACCAGCCTGCCGTTTGGTCTTGTTCTTCCCTCTATGCCAAGAGAAATCGAAAGGAGGAATCTTGAGATCCCCGGTAGCGGGAGGCTTTAAACCCATTAGAGCTGCAAGATGGAGCAGTGTTGGTGGGCTCATGATGCAGACTGGGAAATAGAGGGCCTTGCTGGTAGTAGACCAGACCCAAGCCCCTGTAAATATTGGGGTTGAAAGGAATTCGGAGGGTGCTAAGGCGAATAACTTCTACAAGACCTTGCTCTTCCCAAAGGTTGCCTTTGAAAGGCTCCATGCGACTATTGACGCCATTCGTCGCTGGCGTCTGGCCAAGAGTGAAGTGCGTTGGAATCAAAAAGTCTGTTTTAGTACGAGACCGGACCTTTTCACGGTAGTGCTTGTCCCCAATTTTGATTGTAACTCAGGACAGAAGCAGAAGGATGAGAAGTCCAGTCACCCAAGTGAACCAGGACCCAAAGGAGAGGTAAGAAATCACTCTTCCAGGCAGTAGGAGTAGGACAAATCCCTTGTGAAAGAAGGGGTTGCTGACATACGGGTTCGAACTAGCTTAGCTCAATTGACAAGGAGAGGTAAAAAGACTGAGAAGTAGAAGGGCCGGGTCTCACTCTATTGAGAAGTGAAGTCACTCAATTGAAAGCAGGAGAAGAGAACTAGGGAGATCCACTAGAAGGAGAAGGTTCCGAAGGGGCTACGCAGAGAGCAAAATGGGTACAAGTAACGGGATGAAGATGCTCAACCAAAAGAAAAGGTAAGCTTTGCCCTTTCTCCTAACCTGAAGACTAACTTGACTTTGAAAGGGTAACGCGGGTAGTCGACTCTTATGTTACGGCACGGAAGTAGCTTTCACTCCAGACTCTATCGAATAAGTGGTTAAACCCCCTTGAATTGTCACTGATTCAAGAACAGACTACTAACTGGATCTTCTGGCTAGAATGCCCAGAATGAAGTTATTTGTATCTCCTTACAAGTCAGTAATCTAAGACTCTAGGGCTCGTTATCTTTCACTTCCGGTAGTCAATTTCTTAAACCGTAACAAGATTTTCGTCCTTATAGATAAGAATATCTATCAAAAGAACTCCAAGCAGCTTAGCTTTAGAAAGCTGACTTTCACTTTCTGCTAACTTCCTCCTATCCTAAGCCAATCCAGATTCAACTACCGCAAAAGCTTCTGCTTGAAAATCCTCTACGGCATGCGAGTTAAGAGATATCTTTCTGCTTTCAACACAAGTAGAAGGAACTCAATCAAGAACTGATATTCACTCAGTAGAATGCTTTCGTTACGAACCTTACCTTACGTTACTTCTTGGTTAGTAAGTTCAGAAAGGATCTCCCGGATTCTTCCTTTCTTCTTCCAATTTGCTATCTCTTGCCGAAGGGACCCCCTTCTTGGGGCAGAATAGCGGTGGAGTGAGAACAGACTACTGACTGACTTCCTACCCCATTTGCCTTGAAGAAAATCTTTCGTAGCACCATAGGCGAGTAAGGACTTCTATGGCGGTGAAGCTGTAAATAGCAGTCTTATCCGAAAAGGCTTCATGCTTAGATCTTCCAGCAATCTCAGTTAAAAGCCTAAGTCGAAGCTTTCATCAGCAACTAAATCAACAAACTAGCAATTAGTAGGAATTACCATACCATAAGAAGAAAGTTGGTATAACATCGAAGAGGGCCCATCCAATCTTATTAGAAAGGGACATAAAGATGATCTTTGGTGCTTTTCGACCTCTCCCATAGGTCAACTCAATTACCGCTAAAGCCCTAAACAACCTTAGCGCCCTGGCTGCTAGTAGAAAAGCCTGCACACAAAGATGTGATTGGTGTGAAGTGGATTTTGAAAACCAAGCTCAAACTAGACGGTTCAGTGCAAAACTACAAAGCAAAGCTAGTTGTCAAAGATTATGCACAGCAATTTGGTGTGGACTACAATGAAACTTTTTCTCCTGTTTTAAGGCAAGACATTATTAGAGCCATTCTAGCCCTTGCAGCTCAAAAGGGTTGGAAAGTTTTTCAGCTAGATGTAAAATCAGCATTTCTCAATGTAGTTCTTGAAGAGGAGATATACATCGAGCAGCCACCAGGGTTCATTGTCAAAGGACACGAAGATCAGCCTACCACACCCGCACAGTTTAGGATAGTGGTGAACTTGTTAATAACTACTTTGTCGGAAATGCATTCTTTTCTATTGGCAGAGATAGAGTGGGCACCAGGTTTTTCCTCATCGACAATGAGTTACACTGCTTAAAATAAGAGCCCAATGAGTTGGAGTGGAGAGTAACCAGCTCTCTTTTATATACGAATAAAGATCAGCCTTATCGTTTGGGGACATCATTGGCTTCATTCCTATCCCAACTGTCGAATCCAAAGCCTAAGCCTAAACCGCCTTTAACTCGTTTGCAAACAATAGAATGGCATTCAGGAGTTGAATCAAATCAGCAAGGGACGAGAGAAAAGATAAGGCATTCGAGCAAACCAAAGAGCTCCTTATCGAGCTGCCTAAGAGGGCATTCGATTCGTGAACAGCTGATACGAGAGCTTATGGTGCGCATTTTCGTTGAAAGATAAAAGAGAAATGAATTTATTCCCCGCTCCATTGTCTTACGAAAAGGTTTTACAAACACCAGACATTGGTAAAAGAACTAATCGTAATACTTGGGGTTACCCATACCACTCATACGGACAAGCTTCGGATTAGGATCGGGTTACCTTCAGGTGCTCCTTATTAATAGTGACACGTGAGAGATCTTACCTTTATACCCGAAGTTATACAAAAGGAACAACTCCCATATTGTCACTATATTCTGGGCATTTATCCCTTGCAGTAGCGACACAGTCAGCACAGGCTTTATACGAAGTAGAAGAGAGAAAGTCCTATCTTTCGAGTTACTAAGCATCTCGATCTAGTAAAATAGCAAATTAGAAACTTGGGGGAAAGACTCCTGAATAGCTAAAGCCAAAGAAAGACCAGTAATGACATACTCTACAACGAGTAGAAAAGAAAGAGCCTCAACAAAAGAGTCTTGCTTGCCATTATATTCTATATCAGAGTTCAGGCTGCTCAATCTATTGGGAGAAAGGTCAACCACTATCTTCCCAGGAGCATTCATGGTAATAGCTTGCTGTTTAATAGACTATAGGGGGTATTCTAAGATAATCCATGCGCTACGCACCTCAACTAGTTCTATTCTTGGTATCTCGAAATAAATGTCTTCCTAGCGGATAGAAAGATTAGAGTCCCTAGAGGAGAGATAGACTTTCATTAGTTCCTTTTCCCGCTACTCCTTTTGTCTTGGAGGAAGGGAGTTGGATAACAGAGATCAATGTGAAGGTCCAAGCAATTAAACTGCGGATAGAACCCAGAAAACTGACGAGCCACTTGAGTATTGATCTTCGCCTCCATCGTTACTCTTCAACAGTGAAAGTAAAGAGTCTAGAACCTATACACTCTTTTCTAATAGCTTTAGTTAACCGCCATCTCGAGTTATAAGCCTAAGTAAGAGCAAAGAGAACTCAGGAGAACCAAGAACTGAGAGAATTGTTGATGCCACCGCACCGAGAAAGAAGAGTGGAATTAATGATTTTTGAAAAAGAGGGCTAGGTCTAGCCAAGGATTTAGTCCTTTTCTTTTGGATCTGCTACTCGACCCGTGTTCTGTTACAGCTTTGCCTAGCGCTTCGTCCGTACCTTGCTGAGAACATTCAATTCACTCAATCACTACTAAATGAAGTTGTAACGCTTTCCTTTCACTTTAACCCTACGCTGAAAGTGATTCTAAAGATTCTAAAAAAGATACCAAGCCGGAGATGGAATGTAAAAGCCAGGAATGGAATGAGTTGCGTGGCATGAGCTACTCGATCTCAGCTAACAAGGATAGAAAGGGAACCAGACTCATAGATAGGCGTTTCAAACTCACCAATAGGAAGAGGAATCAAACCAGCTCGACCAGAAGACTTCGAATTCTTACACCTACCTTGGATAGTATGAGCGGTAGAGCCTATCGCCTATCTATAGGATTCATACCTCCCTCCTGGAAATAAAAAGTAATATCCTTTTTCTGTACCATTTTTTCACTTCCTTAAAGGCATGTAGAAAATCTTCTTACAAAGAGGGTGGGTAATCCAACTACTCTTTAAGCATGACATATGGAAAAGACTTCACCTGCATTCATTAATTAATCAAATCACAAAGTGTCGAGCCTCCAGTTTAGTAAATTACAGAGAAACAAAAGTCTAGTTTTAATTAGGATAGGAGCTCCTATAACAATAGAATAAGCAGTGCATTCAACAGATATGAAGTTAGGTTAGCCTTACTATCAGAACAGAGTTGGTTTGGAAAGAGATTCAAAGACTCGGCTACCATACCTCTCCTTTAGTCTTATAGTTTTCACTAGGACTGAGTCAGAGCACACAACAAGCAGTGAAGTCCACATCTTCGGCGCAAGAGCAGCTGCGGCTAGGAATGAGAAGGGCGATGGATTAGCTAGGGAACATTTCTGTGGACGAGCTGGTAGCTAGTTCCAGAGATCAATAAGGTCGACTTGCTATTGTTCGAAAGCAGAGGATATTCGTGCCCAAGCACGTGCAAGTATCGTGGCACACTTGCAGAAGCGGAATGGTCCCAGCCTCCGACTTTGATTTTAACCTTTGCATACGCGGAAAGAGTGCTTGAAGATGAAAAAAGGCCTGACTCATAATTATAATAAGGGGCGGAGATGGCGCCAGTCTTTAAATAACTCTAATTAAGCTATTTCCTCCACGGGGGCGAGGATGGTACTGAACTAGTCCCAATTTTAATTGAAATTGAATAATGCGTTCCTTCAGTTTAAGATGAATAAAGGGATTCGGGGCATTACCGTTCATGGGTGAAGTAAGGCCAGAAGTAAGAATAGCTAACTTTGCTTTAAGCTTTTATTTCCCTGGTCTTTATTTGAATTAAAGTAAAGGGCGCTTTTTAATTAAGAGTTAGAATCTAAGATTAAGTCCAGTCTAAAATAGGGCACCCGCGAAGAATAGGCAGAAGATTCAGCCTAGTCTTTTTTGAGTGAATCCCGAAGCAGCTTACGCGCTCTCTCCAAGCAAAGGAGTTTTTTATAAAGGAGTTAAAAGTGGGCTCTCTCTTTTTCGAGTGGATTTACCTGTTGTAGATTGAAAGTTCCCCTAGAACTAGATGGGTAATTCTCTTGATGAGGCGAAGGCTTTAACCTACTTAAGCTTGAAGAAAAGGGTCAACCCAGCTAGATATATACAGGATAAGTAGCCCATACTCTTCCTATGGAGAGGATAGGATGTCACTGGATGTAATGCCATTGGCCATTGTTCTTATCGGGATAGGCAGGCTAGCAAAAAATATTGTTAAATCTTCCCCAACAGAATAATTTCATATGTAAATGTTGGTCAATTCACTCCAACTGCCATAAAAAAAGTATCAAATGACTGTTTAAAACTGAGCTTCACTTCAATAATATACTTATCTCTTACGGACTTTCACAATCTTTTTAGGCTTAGGCTTGGATTAATATCCTAGCATATAACATCTAAATAGTCAATTTCTAATTTATAAGCATAGTATTGAATAGGGGAATTCAAATGTTTAGAATCCCTTCCCTAACAGTTTAATTGGGATTTCTTTTTTTGATTGTAGGTAAGCTACCTCTTTGTTAGCGCAGCACCCTTTCCACCGCCCTTTCAATTCAACAGGAACCAACCTGCATTTTTTCTTTGGTGTAGATCCTTTATTGAGCTATTGGCTCAGTAGCAAAATGAATAGAAGTTCTCGATTCAGCTTCCGACCTCAGGAAAAAAAACCTCTTCATGCTCTTCCTTCTATCTCCTAAAAAAGAGTGCAGTTCCACCCGCGTTTGAAGGCGAGTTATTTGGAGCTTCATTCTCGCATCTCACATATTGGAAAAGGTAAACTTAAAATAAAAGAAAGGGGCAACTCAGTCAATAGACAAAGAAAAAAAGAATATGTTACCAAAAAAACAATCCAATGTTTGTCTTTCTAAGGATTGATTTTCCTTGTCGTAGTTCATATTCATATTAAAAAAGAAGAAGGCAGAGGTAAACTCCCCAACTCGATCAATGGGTGCTCATTGGTCTTCTTGAGACTCCCCAACTGCCGCAGCTTTCGATTGGGGGAGCCTCGAGCATCCAGTATATGACATTAAGGAGTATTCCCCAATGGAGTAGTCAACTCATAGAACAAGCATGTAAGCGAAGCAAGAAAAAGGCTTTCCATTAGCAGCTACTTCTTTTCTTGCTAACATAGGAAGTAGAACTCCCCTTAGTTCTTGTTATACCGCTCGTCCCTATCGCCCCGAAGGCACTTCGATTCCCGTCGTTAAGTTAAGATTAAGAGTTCTTGCTTCTAGGGGCAATAATAGTTAAGGACAGTAGTTAGCAATCCTGGTATTCCAAAGGAAGAAGCAAGAATTTCAATTTCCTGACTGACTTTACTTATCAGTAGATGGCTAGGTTCAGTACATGGATGAGGATCTTGGTTAAGGCTTTTATTTTTATTATCAAGCTCTTGCCTATATAATCAAAGTCGTAGCCCGCAAACTAGTCGCTGAGACTTTATACCGTTTTGGGAGTTCGCATCTATGGTAAATCACTAGGTCCCTTTTTTCCTTCTTGTCTATCCCCTTGCCCCTGGACTTGACATTTCATTCAAAAACCTTTACTTCAAACCCCCACCTGTAGTCTTAACTTCCGGGAAAAGGTAAAGATGAAGACTCACTCGCCTTTTTAAAAAAAGAACTTCTTCTTCTTCCATTTCGAATTAGCGTAATCGAAGGAAGAAGTGGAATACCTGTAGCGAGTATACAAAGAAGTGAGATAGAGAACTCTCTGCCTTAAGCCATGATGGCCTTACTCATTTTAAAAACAGCTAAATCTATGTCACTCTTAGCAGCTGCGGTTCTTCCTCCAACAATGGATTCTTCTTGAGCTTGGCTTGGTCTACTCGACTTTCCTTTTACTAGGCATTGATTTACATCTCGGTCAATCAATCGGTCCGCCTAGGCGAGGAAGAGCATCTAAACACTCATTTCTACATAGTCCACGTGAAAGCCACTAGCTCCTTACGTTTATAAAAAATCCTTCTTCCTTTCTTTTATTCGGAATTCTATTTATTTCACCGGGCGTATGAGCTGCTCCCTTCTAAGTAGCCTAGCCCCTCCGCCAACAGTTGAACTAGCTGCGCTTACGCCGACAAGACGGATAGCCCTATCAGTCCTTCAACACCGGTTATTTGAACAAGAGCTTCAAGAGAAGAGTGGACTCCACTCGGGAAGTTAGGTAAATAGCCTGGATTAGCCTTGGACCTGGTGAGGTCCAACTCCCTTTGCTTTGCGGGATCACCGAGCGATTTGAAGTAGATCTTCGTCTTGATAGGAGCTGGATTGCTTTCCCTTTCTCCTGCTTGGATTAGGACTTTGCCTGCTATTCCATCAAAAAGGATCGAATCCGTACGTTCCTTCGCTACATTTGCAGCTTCCTTCCTCCTTTGCTTCAGAAAAGATCACTGCGGCAATAGAAATAGAAAACAAAGGCTCACGTCACGACCCATTCCTTTGTTAGCTTGCCCGTGCATCTTAGATGATTCAGACTTGGGCTGAGTCTTTCTTCTTCTCTAAGTTAAGAAGAGAATGAAAATTTATCTAATTCGGAGGAATATCTGCTTTCATCTCGATCGCTATTTACTAAACAGTAGAGTAGTCTTACCCTGTAATCGCTTCTATCCTATCCTTGGATCCTTAGCCTGGTTCCCTTTCTTTTTTAGACCCATTCTATCTTGAAGAAGGAATTGCCTCTCTCTTCTCTTTGTCCCATCTCGAAATCAATGTATTCATGCATCGCGAACATCTCCGTCTTGGATGCTGTGAACGGGTTTGCTGCTTCCTTATTGGATGCCATTCAACCAAACATCTTCTCTCCCGGAAGTCCTTGCAGCACCAAGATCGGCAAGGGTAAGAGCGAATTCGATGCCACGTTTCCTAAATGAAAGCATTTACCTCGAGCCGGGTGAGGAAGTCGAAGTCACTGAACTACCGTACCGTATTAATATTAAGAAGAAGAGGGTTCGAATTGCATTTCCCTTGCGCCTGCTTGGATTACGTCTTCCACCCCACCGTAAGGCAAGGAAACTGAACTCCATTCCTCACGCTACGCACCTCCGTCTTTTTCATATATGCTCCTTTTTAAGCCCGAGAAGCAGGCAACAAAAGTAGACTTGTGATGACGATAGGCATATCACAGGGGCCTCCAACATACCTTCTTTTCCGACCTCTAGGATCAAGGGCTTTACCCGAGCCTAACCGAATCGCCGGCCGAGTCCTCTCTTTTGGCACTTGAAATAGAGGCCAACTCTCTCGCATCGCTATAAGAAGCAGGATACCAATATTCCACTTCAGAACTCTTCAAAGGAAAAAGGGCACTAAGATCCTTTTTTTCGAAAAGTGGAATAAAAAAAGGGCTCCGTGGGCAGCTTTAGTTAGTGCGGTATAGTAGAGCTGGCCAAGCATGGCATTGAGGGTAGCGGGTGAAATTTATTGTCTGGAGTCGCATTAGTGAGCTGGTTCGGTCGGTAAGTCCCTTGGTACGCTCAGGTTAGCCTGTCAGGGTGAATGCAGGTAGTGGATGTAGCTTCTCTTCTGAAGCGTCTTAGTTCGTAGCTGCCGAAGTCTAGCATTGAGGTGAGGTTTGCGTAGCTAGGTGGAGTCTCCTTTCGGAACGACTTCTTTTCCTTTCTCTCTCTGCTATCCCATCCACTGAACTGTCAGTATCGAGACAAGGTCGGAATGTTGGCTGAGCGTAGACTAGTCTGTTCAGGCAGTCACAGGCTTGCTAAAGCTAAAAACGGAACTTAGCTTCTCACTGACTACATCAGAAGCGAAATCCTCAACTTCAAATACAATGCGAGCTGGGACGGGGTTGCCTTAGCAACTATGGTGTACATATGCCAGGAATCACACCATAGCCAGAGTCGATCGAGTGAGGATAAACCTACCTACCTTGGGGCAGGGCCAGATCTTGATGTAGAAAGGAGCTCTCAAGCTGAGGCGGAGAAGAAAGCTTACGATTCTGTTGGTGTGAAGTGAGCTCTAACAATCGATGCGGCTTAAGGAGCCTGCTTTGGTGGCCCTACTCGGAAGTGTTGCCCATTAAAGTCAGCTTCAAGCTTTCGGCAACCACTTATCCCAAGGTAGGTGGTAAATTCATTCCGGATGGAACTCAATATTGAACATTTATAGGCTTCGGCGGATGTAGATTCGGCAAATGATTACTCTTCTTCAATAGATATTTTCAAGGTATGCTGTGCTCGGTGATGACTCCGTCATTGCTGATCAGGAAGTAGCCGGTGTCTATGAGTCTGCTTTCATGTTATAGCTACATAACTCTTTATTTATGTCTTTCTCCCCAAGGCGACATGAAAAGACGAGGAATTTGGGAGTAAAAATCTCATAAAAAAAAATCCCTTCTTTTTCACACGGGCTCAGCCGAGTTCGCTAAGAGATTTAGAGCTAGGGGGTTGAATGTGGACCTCAGTCCTATCTCAATCAAGAGTTTACTCAACTCTCACCATCCATGTGGGCTAATGGCGGTCCATTAGAAGTATCCGGTAAGGCAGGTAACCACCTTAGCACGGATCGGTGGTGTTGGATTTCGGGTCTTAGCTCGGTTTGACCAGTTTGCACTACGAGCGAATTCTGGCTATGTGGACTCAGTCGTGGCTCCCTCTCGATCTTTGGATCGGTCGGGGTCGTTCCCTTAATCCGTATTTGAAAGGGTGTCATTATTGACTCTCCCCGAAAGGAGATGAGACCGCGCGAGTTAACCCTTATACCAGACGAAATCTTTGAATTGCCACTTTTTTCGAATTTGGTAAACATCGCCCTACTAGAGCTCAGATGAGACCAGGTCTTGTATTTTAATCTCGCTTTTCTCCATTGAAGAAAAGGACATCTACATATGGAAATGAAGATCCATTTTTTAGATCATTCATATCTGGCAAATGCTCCCCCCTCCCTCCTCCCTCCTCCCTCCTCCTGGATAGGATAGTATCAAAAGCGGGTTAGGAAAGTTTTCTATAATCGAGATTTACTTGGTGTTCGGTGTACCGCCTTAGATTAGAAAGAAGGGGTACCAATTAAATAAAAAAGTTTTTGAAAAAGCGAATCTCCGTCTTGCCCCTGTTGCTCTCATGCTACAGTGCGCCAGGTTTGTTTTAGTTAGTCAGTCGGGAGTCAAGTGACTTCTTTTGTTTTTCTTCAGCCCTTTAAGAGAGTAAGGGCGTAATGGTAGTGTGGGAGTTGGCGCGTAACCTCCAGACCCCGTCAACTCATTCAATGAATCTTCTTTCATTCACCACGCGGTTGAATTGGACTCCGTATTTACCAGCAATCAATGGAATGGGACAGTCATCCGAAACGAGAAAATGGAGGCGTCAAGACATCTCTATGACCCAGTGGGACATCTCACGAATTGGATTCGAACCAATATCAAGCTACTTACCATTTAGTAGATCGTGAGGGGGGTTTCCTACTCTACTGCCAGGGTAGAGTGGAACCGCATTAGGCACCCCCTCCCACCTTTCGGTGAGATATTTTGCCCTAGCACTTTCACAGTTGAAAAATGAATTAGAAGACGAACAAGATCAAAAAGGCCATCATTGGGGCAAAGAATGCAATAGCTTCGGGGGGCGTATAATAAAGCAGTCGTTCGGACATGGTTGTAGTCGCTCCGGCACCCATTGATTTTGCACCTTCTCACTTATTAGAGTATATTTTTTATGTATGGAGAGAGTTGTCCATACCTTTGGAGATTTTGGTAAAGCTCATTCAAAAAAGTGAGTTCTCTGTTGTCTTTTTCTAAGATAGTTCCGTCTTGTTGGTCAAGACAATCGCGTTTGTTCACCAAAAAATCGAAAAAGGCTTCTTGAGGATTGTAGGCGGCATTTTCGGCCAAGGCTGGATGATCCAGTAGGATTTGTTGAAAAATGGAGTAACACGCATGTTTCCGCTCCCGGATTTGTAGATCGCGGTTCTCAAAGTCGAGCAATCGGTTATATTCACTTTGAGAGGGACAATTGTCGAGCTCATTTTTGACTTCTCTCCAATATTCCCCTTTCTCTTTATTAAGGAGAAAAATGCAATCATCATTTTCCAATGCCAAGATCCGATTCCTCAGCGAAGATTCATAGGCAAAATTGTGATTCACGGGCCAAGGCTCCGAAAGGACCTGGAGCCCGAATGAATCCTCTGATGAGGAGTTTGATGGGCTGGAATGAGGAATGATTTGCCCATCCGACCCCGAAACGGCACAAGTGCCCATAAACACTGTTAACACATTAGAAAAAACAAAAAAAATCTTATCATAAACAAACAAACGAATATTACAGCAAAAGAGAGAGGTCAAACAAAGAAGAGATATATAAATAATACAGACAACCCGAGGGCCATATATTCTATTCAAATGAATAGAATATTTTCGATATAAAAAGATAAACATCAAATTTAGTATTCCAAAAATAATTAAAAAACGTCCATTGGTTATTCTATATCTTCCAAAAGATTCTAGAAAAAAAGAAGAAACGATTATGAAAGTAAAAGGAAGATGAGGAGATAACGGGCGAAGGATATTCATGATATTAGGTTTAGGTTGGATTTAGGTTCATTCGCTCTGTTCGCGGAGCGGCATACCGGAAAAAAAGAAAGAAGAAAAAGCCCATCCCGCAACCTTTTTTAGAAAGAGGAGGTGGACCCTTAGGAATAGGTTGACTTTCTTTCATTTTGATTATGGAAAGTGAAAGTAGTTTCGTTTAGTACGAGATCGCTTCACACCTCGCGGTGCTTACACCTCTCGCCTATCGAAGTTCTGTTCAAAAACCTCGTCCGAGAACTTGTATAGAGAAGGATTTCCCGCGGCGCAGCAGTTCTTCC
>CANYLF015236806.1:0-14729 GCA_948193215.1 Bocquillonia castaneifolia
ATCTCCCACTAACCCCAATATTTTATTATTATTTTTACTATTTCTTTGCCACTCATCTCCACCCCCACTTGCCACTTGTCACCTTTTCCCTCATAAGGACACTTGTCCTCCCTTCTAGAACACTTTGCCTACACCACTCCCCAAACTTATTCTTACTAACTATCTAATCCAACTCTCATACTTCTTTTACAAATAGCTCCTTGAACTTTTCTTACAACTAGGTCCTTACAACCCCAAACTTCCATAACTTAGATGCTCTCAAAAATTTACTCTACCAATCAATATTATGCAATGCATTACACACAATTATGGTGCAAATGATATGATATGATTAAGGTTTATTCTCTAATTTAGAAACTAGCCCGTGACACTTACCCTTTTTGTACTTGTCTTATTTTGTTGTAGTTCTAATGGCCTTCCTTGCCAAATCTCTTGATCAACTCTTTAGTGTATTTGGCTTGGTTGATGAAGATCCCCTCCTTGCCTTGCTTGATTTGAAGTCCTAGGAAGAACTTGAGCTCACCCATCATGCTCATTTCAAATTCCCTAGTTATACACTTAGAAAATTCTTGACAAAGATTTTCATTAGCAGCACCCAATATGATATCATCAACATAAATTTGGATGATAAGCATATCATATTTATGCCTTTTTATGAAGAGAGTAGTGCCAACCTTCCCCTTTTCAAAACCATTTTTGTAAAGAAATGAACCAAGCCTTTCATATAAAGCTCTAGGAGCTTGTTTTAAACTATATAAGGTTTCAGTTAGTTTGAAACCGTGGTCTGGTAAATCAAAGAGATTCAAAACCAGGAGGTTGTTTAACATATACTTCTTCTTCAGTGAAACCATTTAGAAAAGCACTTTTAACATCCATTTGAAAGAGTTTGAAATCCATGAATGATGCAAATGCTAAAAGAATCCTAATGGCTTCTAATCTTGCAATGGGTACAAAAGTCTCATCATAGTCAATGACTTCCTCTTGATTATACCCTTTGGCAACCAATCGGGCTTTGCTTCTAGTGACTTGAGCTTACTCATCCAATTTGTTCCTAAATACCCATTTAGTGCCAATAATTGGATGATTCTTAGATCTAGGCATTAAGTTCCAAACCTTATTCCTCTCAAATTGATTAAGTTCTTCTTGCATAGTAAGTACCCAACTCTCCTTTTGGAGGGCCTCATCAATATTTTTAGGCTCAATTTGAGAAAGGAATGCAAGATTAGAATCTAAGAGCTTAAGTTGGTTTCAAGTACTTACACCCTTAGAGGTTTCACTAATAATGTTTTCCTTGGGATGATCTTTGAAGAATTTCCACTCTCTTGGAAGGTCCCCATGCACTTGTTGGTGATTTACATGGGCTTGATCATCATTTACATCTCCATGTGCATGTTCTTCTTCTTGTAAATTATTCTTGTCAAGCTATTTTGAATTTTGAGGCTCATTTCCACCAATATTTAGCTTTTCAAGGTCACCTACATCATCATCACAAGAAGAAATACCTTTCACAAGATCAAGTTTACTAGATTCGTCAAATGTAACATGCATGGACTCTTCAACTACTAGAGTTCTTTTATTAAAGACTCTATAAGCTTTGCTAGAATTAGAATATCCTAAAAATACTCCTACATCCATTTTGGATGCAAATTTCCTAAGATAGTCCTTAGTATTAAGAATGTAACACTTACAACCAAATACTTTAAAATATGAAATATTGGGTGTTTTACCATTCCACAACTCATAGGGTGTTTTGTTCAAAATTGGTCTTTTAGAAACACGATTTAAAACATAACAAGATGTATTGATGGCTTCCACCCAAAAGTAAGTTGGTAAACTATACCCATAAAGCATTGTTATAGTCATATCAATCAATGTACGATTTTTACTTTCTACAACACCATTTTATTGAGTTCTTGGAGACGAAAAGTTATGAGAAATGCCTCTTTTAGAACAAAAATTTTCAAAAGCTTCATTTTCAAATTCTTTTCCATGATCACTCCTCAAAGTAAGTTATGAAATAACCTTTTTCATTTTGAACAAATTTTGCAAAACATTTAAAAACTTCAAAAGCATCACTCTTGCGAGTAAGGAATGCAACCTAAGTATATCTAGAGTAAGCATTAACAATGACATAGGTGTAGTGTTTTCCACTTAAGTTAGCTACTTGGTTCTTTGGCTTGAAGGAGGATTTTACCTGCTATCCCTTTTGGCAAGCTTCACATATCTTGTCCTTGGTGAATTTGATCTTAGGTAAGTCTCTCACAAGCTCCCTCTTGCTTAGGCTTTCAATCAATTCCATGCTATCATGCCCAAGCCTTCTATACCAAAGCCAAGCATCATTGCTAATAGACACCAGACACTTCACATTTGTAGGTCAATTGTGTAGACATTGGTAGATCTTTTGCCTTTGAATAAAACTTTATCATCTAATGACTTGGTGACTAAGCATGAATTCAAGTCAAAAGTAACTTTGTCACACAATTGACTCACACTAAGTAGGTTATGCTTTAAACCATCAACTAAAAGCACATTTTCAATACAAGTAGAGGAATCATTACAGTGATTCCCAGTCATACCTGCCCATTTGCAAGTCTCGAAGAATGAGAATAAAATGCAGAGCCATGGTGCTGTTAATATCATAGAAGTGTGCACCACCAATTCCATACAAGATAAAGGCATGAGCCATTTGATCGTGTCTTAAACCGAGCTCAGGCCAGTAACTCAGAAGGTGGTTCACTAACAATTCCACATAGAGCTTCCTCCAGCTCTTTTGGCCGGGCACCACACTAAGCATGGACATAATATACTCATCCTAAACTGGATGTAATCTAGAATGGATCCCACCATCAAAGAATATCCACTCCCCAACACAAGCTAATCCAGTAATAGCGGAGAAAGAAGTAGTAGTCAGAGTATTCTCTCCGCATGATAACTGAAAGGTATTGGTGGTATCAAACCATGTCTCGATCAATGCCCGCATGGAAAGGCGATTGCAGTGAGGGGTCGACTGCTCATCCACATGCTCAGGGAAGGTAAAAAGTAGAAGCCCAAATTCGGCTTGATGAACTAGGGTCTGAACCCCGAAAGGTAATTTCTTCCGTACGTGGTGAACTTTATTGAGGTTCCTATTACACTAGAATGAAAGTGTATTAACCTAAAAGGTAAGTACATGTATGTTTCCTAAACTCAGTCATCTAATTTACATCATTTTTTGACTAACTTGGTGGCCAATAAGCTCTAAATCATGCAGAAATAGGTCAGATAGTGCACATACAAATGTATTTTTTTCCATTTAAATCATTCAAATATGTATAAAATCATTAAACCAGTGCCAAAATCACTATGGGGGGCATTCTAGTGGCCAACGCCACTCTTGTAGTGATGTTTGGCCCAAACGCCACTACCATAGTACAGTTGGTCACTAGGTAGTATTGTTGGCCACCAATTCGGCTGTATAGTCCTTGCCATAAACCCTACAATGGTTACATCTGATGGGAAAACCCACCATGAGCATTAGCCTTAACGAGCCCAAGGTTGTTCGAAAAACCTCAGTAAAGAAAATGGGTTGTAGGAGTAAGGCGTAGATGAAAAGTTGTGTTCTCTACAGATGAAACCTGATGGAAACCAATAGAAAAGGAGCAGCAGCATGAGGTCTAGAATTGTTGCAATTGTCATCATTAAATGGGAGAGACCAAGAAAATTTGCAGATTTTTAACAAATTTCACAAAACCCAATCAATGTACAATCAAATTGAGGTGTTTAGGCACTTATTCGGTCTTCAATCGAGCAAGAAATGTGGAATTTGGCATTTGAAAGTGGTGAAATCCTCCAACCACGTGGTATGTCACCATTCTCTAGCCTTAAAATCTCTTCCCGCATTGAGAAAATTCTGACTTCATTCCATTGAGGCTCTAAGGAAGCATCATCCTCCATAATGTCTCTTGTTTCACTCAGTTTTAAAATGAAGAAAATATGAAGAAAACAATGCAAAAAAAATGAAACTGGAAGGAAATGGTGCTGCCCTGCTCATTTTGATGTTTATGCCAAGGTGGCAAATTACCACTTTGGTCCCTGAATTTAATTTTCAAGGACGGAAGTTCTCGTGCAAATAGGCCTAAAATCAAAAATTAAAGCTAGAAAGGGCTAATCTGAGTCTAATTGGGGGCTGATTTCAGAAGATTATCAAAATTATAGATGAATACAGTTAGAATTACAGAGATTTACAGAGAAAAACTACAGAATTAGAGCAGAAAGCCTAGGAAAGCTCCAGAAAATCCCAGAAAATTCCAAGAAAAATCCAAAACAACCTAAACACTTTTCAAACTATGTTTCAAGCTCTTAAAGCATTTGAAACAAACCCAGACATTCCTACGTCTAAAATAGACCCAATCTGCTTCAAACTCTGAAAGCATTTGAAGCACATCAGATCAAACCTTGTTTTAAACTCTTAAAGCGTTTAAAATAAGTGAGATCAAACCTTGGCCCAAACTCTGAAAACATTTAGGGCAGAACCTTGGTATCGAAGCCAGAAAAAATCAATCCTCATGAAGTTGAACCAAGGCAGCCAAGGTCCGATGAAAAACTTCATCGTGGTATCCGAGCTAGGAAAATCGGAAAGAAATATTCCTTAGTGGAGTTATTACTTTCCAAGTTTTAATGGTGACAACTAAGCCATAATTCCTCAATGGATTAAAAGATGGCCTTTTTTCCCTGTGGAGTTGAGATTACTTTTCAACAACGGTTTTGGCAATAACAAAAGCCAAAATTCCCCAGTGGAGTTGAATAATTGCTTTCTGGTAATGGCTATCTTGTCCATGGTAACAATCAAGCCAGGAATTCCCCAGTGGAGCCAGTTTCAATCCAAACTTTCATATCCTCAAATGGAGAGGTGATTTCCCTAACGTAGCTTAAATCCTCGAGAGGGAAGAATCCCCAATGGAGGCAATCCATTCCCCAGAGGTGTCAAAAGCAAAAGTCCCAGGTGCAAACATCCCCAATGGAGTAGACCTTGCACTAATCCCCAATGGAATCCAGACCTAAATCAAGACCCCCATGGAGTTAGACCTAAACAACCATGGTCGAAGGTAAAACTTCATACACCAATGCTAAGGTATGCATTTATTTTTCAAACATTATGTGTTTTAGCTTTTTCCTCATTTTTCGTATTATCAAATAATACTATAAACCTCCGACAAAGTGAGGGCAAACTATTAACACTTAATTTTTGGAAACAGATATGAGGAAGTGACTTAGAGGCCTAATGATGATGTCCATGCTTGAAAAGAATGTACTTGAGTGATCATGCAAATGCAAATGCTTTTGAAAAGGTTTTGAAGCTTGAAAAGTGTGTTTTGGGTCAAAGAAACTGATTTTAACCTAAAACCATGCAAACTTCAGATGCTTTTCATCATAACTTTTTGTACGAGCATCGGAATGGCCTAAGACTCTTTGATGTAGTAGATTGGGTCATTCTACACATGTTTGTCACTAATACACTTTTTCAAATTCAGATGTTTGGGGCCCCAAACATCACCATGGGTGCCCAACGTATGGGTTCCCAACGCCACTAGCCATAGTGGTGTTTTCCCTAAACTCCACTCCCCATAGTGGCGTTGGATCGCAAATGCCACTACCATAAAAATGGCAGTAAATCTTCAAATTTTGACACATTTCCAACAGATTTCAACCGTTTATCCTTTTTCAAAATTCAAAATCAAGATAGAAACAATTTTAACTCATTTTGAATTTGAAAAGTGGCTATCATCCAAATTTGAATTTCAAGTCCAGATAACAGAGCAAGATAACTACACTCTTGCCACTTCCTCTGTCTATAAATAAGGCACGAAGGTTCCAATAAACTTTACACCGAATCCATCCGAGAGAAAAGCTCTAACCTTCTATTGCTTACTCTCTGGCTTTTAAGATTCAATTTTCCAAACCCCCTCTTACTTCTTCATTTTTTATCATGATTCATTGGAGATGAAGCTCTGCCAAAATTCATTCAACAATCTGAGGGACCCAAGCCATTCCTGCTCGTTCAAAGAAGTACTGCCCGAATCCATTCTTGAAGGACCTAAGCCATTCTAGATCCCAATGTAATGTATTTTTAATTTCAATCTTTGTTTTTTTTTATCATAATTAACATGAAATCATGGTTGATGTTTTGTTTTGAGTAATCATATGAATATTCAATGAGCTCCATGAAAACATGTTTTCATATTCACGTATTGTAACTATTAAAATGAATCCCGTATGTAAAATGCTATGCTAGAATATGATTTAAATGTTAGATCTAGGATGTTAATTGATATCACATGCCATAATTAACATATTCTGCATCATCCTTGCATGCTTATATGAATGAAAACTTCGAATATGCTCTTGTTCATGCTTTCTTATTTACTGTATGTTTCTTTCAAATGCTAAAATGAATGCCATCTATATATTGGTTATGTTTTTGCCATTCTAGATTGTTTTTAAGGTGTTTGCATCATAAATCTACTATTTCAATTTTTTTTGTTGATTTCTGGGCTTGGGGAACCCAAAAAAATGAATTTTCCTTCATTTTTCTTGTTTTATTTTTGTTTTGGGATTACAAATTCCACTTCCATAGTGGCATTCAAGGCAAACGCCACTCCTCATAGTGGCATTGGTGGCATTATGTCCTGGAAATTGGCGTACTTATTTGATGTACTTAAATGCTTTCATGTGGAAATAAGCGATGAGGTAAGCTTCTGTAACTCCCTTTGGTAATGTTTAGATTAAAAATGCATGTAAATGGTTTTTAATGCTTATTTGGTAATCATTTTATGTTAAAATTGGTAGAAACCTAGGAGGTGTTGGTTGTTGTTTTGATTGCTATAACATTTGCTTGTAATTGAACCTAAATGTTGCATACCAATTAAGATGTTCCCAATACCAGTTCGAGTGGCAACTCCCACATTAGCTCCTTCCACTAAACACGTAGTGCTACAATCGTTAGTTAAAAGTAGTCTACTGAGGAAACCCCTCTTTGTCTACAATGTGCTTGTCAGTGATTTGGACAATGAGAAAGCTCAGGCATTACTTTCAGTCTTATCGAGTAGAAGTAGTAGCCAAAGTGGATCCATTGAGACACTAATATAAAGCTCATGTGTTAATTAGAAAATTGGCCAAATGGTTGGTGCTGCTAACCGAATTTGACATCCGCTATGTCACCAAGAAAACTATCAAAGGAAGAGCAGTGGCAGAATTTCTAGCCGTAAACCCTAAAGAATCTTTCGGAGCAAATAGAGTTTGAATTCTCAGACGTAGGGCTTAACACAATCGAGGTACAAGGATGGGTACTATACTTTGACGGAGTAGTAAATAGTAAAGGAGCAGGGATTGGAGTGTTGCCCATAACAACAGAAGGGGAGAAGATCTCGATTGTAAAGAAATTAGAATTCCCTGTAATGAACAGCATGGCAGAATATGAAGCATGCACCTTTGGATTAGAATCTGCAAGCTCAACAGGGGGCAAAGAGATCTCTATCTATTAGCCAGGCATCATGCTGAGTATCTATAACAGGTCAATGGCCGTTTCTAGAAATGCAACTTATTTCATCTACCCAGAGAAGAAAATCAGATGGCAAATGCTTTAGCCACTCTAGCCTCAATATGGGATGGTTCGTATAATGTGCAGATAAAACCTCTGGTAATGGTGAAGTCTAAACAACCATGGTACATGAGAGAAAAGGTGATGTGCCTGATTAGGCCACACGTAAAACCATGGTTTTATAACATCTTGAAATATCTAGAAACTCGAGAGTACCTTGTAGATTCTACCAGCAAGCAATGATTTGCTTTGTGCCTTCAGTCAAGAAATTACACATATCACGAGGGGATATTATATAGGAGATCACGCTTCGAAATACTGCTCAGGTGTGTCACATAAGAGGAAGCTGAAGAAGCCATGAAAGAGATTGCATCAATATGGTAAGGAAATGTCATGACTATTAGATGAATGGAGACTAGATTCATATACCACCATCCGAGTTACATAGCCTTTTTTCACTGTGGCCATTTTCTGCTTGGAAGATCAACATCATGGGACCAATCAAGCCAGCACCTTCCAATGGTGATAAATACATCATTGAAGAAATGGAATACTTTTCAAGATATGTAGAGGTTGTTTCACTTCCCACTGTTACATCTCACATGGCTGAATTCATTGCAAAAAAGATTAAGTGCAGATTTGGGGTTCCTCATTACATAGTATCAGATAATGGGCTTCAATTCCAGGGAGAAACAACTGAGTTTCTTGAAGATAATGGCATAGAACATCACAAATCATCACCTTATAGACCTCAAAAAAATGGGGCTGTTGAAGTTGCTAACAACAACATTGTCAAGACGATTCTGGCTGAGATGGTGAAGACTTACAAGGATTGGTCAGAACAACTGCCATATGTAGTAATGTGTTACAACACCACTATTAAGAATGCTACAGGGTAGATGCCTTTCTCAATAGTATTCGGGGGTGAAGCAGTGTTGTCTGTGGAGATGCAATACAAATGATTACGAGTAGCTCTGGAAGCATAGTTACTAGAGACCGAATGGGCTGAGAAGAGGTATCAACAATTGCTATCAATGGAAGAAAATAGAAGACAAGCTTTATACCACACACAGATGTGCCAGAAGAGACTAGCATGTGCCTTTAACAAGGGAGTTAGACCATGGACTATTAAGGAAGGGGACTGGGTTTTGAAGCAAGGTAGACCGGACCCGTTCGATCCACAATGGAAGTTCAAGACAAATTGGGAAGGACCATACTTGGTAGTGAATATTTTACCGAAAGGGGCAATAAAGATTTCTGACATGGATGGTAATAAATTCACTCAGCCCATCAACCTTGACAGACTAAAGAAATACTATCTTTGAGGAAACATGTCCCGCTGGACTTTGGAATCCATGCAAAATTTGAGGACTGAGAGAAAATAGCCAGCTATAAAACCAGGAATGGACAGTTGGTAACAAGGGGCATATCGGGTGTAATTAGTTTAGTATGCTTTTGTACATAAAACACATACATTCAATAAACATATTTGGTAAACATTGTCTTATTTATGATATAATCAAATGTTTAAAGGACCAAAAAAGAAAATACATTACAAGCACAACAAAGGTTGGATCTGAGACCTTCTAACGCCTAGTAATCCTTGCATTTTTTATCTCTGCTTGCTTGAAACAGGGAGTCTAGATGCCTGGCCCGAAGGTCTGAGGGTTCTCCCTTCTGTAGCTCAACCCAAGATTTATACAGACTATCAATTTTGATACTTCTGTTAAAAGCCAGATGATTCTCCACACGTCTATTATAACAACCATGATAAATCCTGGACAGAAACTGGGGTTTCAGCCTTGATGGTTCAAAATCTTGAAGTAGAGACACAATATGTTGAGTCTGGCCATATTGGAGACTGAGGCAAGAAGGTGTGTAAAAGCTGGAATAATGCAGTCCAGCTACAAGGACATACTGTCTAAAGAAATCAATAGTAACAACAGAAAAATTCCACCAGGGATAGTGCCAGTTGATTTTATCCTCAGTTCGGTTACTCATATAATTATACCACCGGTCCTCATCCATATGGAGAGCTGACCATGCTAATGGATGAGTCAACAACTATTTAGGCCTATAAGTATACAGGTCTCCTAAAGGTGCAATTAAACCAAATCTCTCTCTCAGCCAAATCTGGCATAACAATCACAAAACCTTTAAAAACCCATGAAACCCATAAAAAATAATAAGAAAAATACAAGACCCAAAAATAACATGTTTTTAACTTGTAAAAGCATTAGACTTCCCCTAAGCCTCCCTCCCTAAGAAGCATAGTCCAGCCCTATCATGGTTTCAGTAAGAATCACCAGGAAGGGGTTCGCACCTCTTCTACCTGTTCTAAGAAGTGGGCAATCTAGATGTCATCCAAACCACTAGGATCAACCAACAAAAACATATCATATAAACAAAAAAAAACCTAGGATCCTACGCCAGGTAGGATATCCAATAACCTTGAACTTACACCTCTCAAACAAACCGTGCAACACCATCTTTTTCCCATCATAAAGAATACTCAAACAATGGGTGAAACGTCAAACAGAGGCACCATGAAGGATGGGAATTCCAAGGCCAAGCTTGGCGCAGTAATAAGAGCAGAAATAAATGGATATTGCTTACCCAAGATGCTAGCAAACTCCTCAAGCAAGGGACATATTTCTACCTCTTGGAACCTAAAGACATGATCAAGTTGACTCAAAAACTTTATAGCACTTTGAAGGAAGTCATAGTCAATCTCCATATCCTTTAGAGAACTAAGGGGAGACAAGCCATAAACATCAAGATGATTCCATAGTTCATGACTATTTCCAAGTATGTCATGCAAAAAGCTTGACAAAGGAGTTGTAGAAGATGAAAAAGCAATTAAAGGAAGGTGTGTAGGTTTAAGAATGAGTAGAAACAGAATGGAAAATGAGAGCAAATAAGAGAAGAAGAGCTACGGAAGATAAGCGCTTGGTGTATTCTCTTCACAAATGTAAGTATCATATTTATCTAAGGGTTGCATACATGGGAGGCATAGAGATGTGTGACTTAGTGGAGCAGAGAGTAGCAAAAGGGCAGGTCTTATGGAAGCCAAGAGGGGCAGAGGCGGATTAGTGGCAACATACATGTAAGCAAAAATGAAAAATGTCACAACTAACACACTGGCAGATCAAAGATTCGTGTGAACCTTCAAATGCCATTCCTTCGGTTCATCAAAGATTTGTTTGAATCTTCATTGGCTCATAAATGACCAATCGATTCTTCATTTCTGAAAAACCCACTTTTCACCTAGAATTCATGCATATCACGTATAATCATACATGCATACACGTAAATAAGTTGCATACACACCTAACAGAGCATTGCACATTAATAAACAACTATCATAGAAATGAACATCTAAATACACATACATAACAGGACTTAATAGAGTCATGAAATGTTCATGAAAACCATGCCAAACATCAGAGTGTCAAATATTCAGAACAAGGGCCAACCAGGTGTCCTAAAGAGACAAGTACAGATGAAAGAAGGCAGAAATGTTCATGAAGGATAAATAGTGCCCATACAGATCAATCACATCTAGGGCAAACATTCCTGTCCTTAGACGCTGAAGATTTGGAAGAATCGGACTCCTCGCTTTCTTTCACGGTAGCCTCAAGCTCAGCTACCCTAGCCCTCAGAGCTCTGATCTCCATACCTCTCTATCACTGACTCTCAAACCATCTCTAGCAGATGTCAATGGTAAAGAACTTGCAGGCTTGGAATAGAGCAGCCATGTGCTCGATATCTTCTATAGGTACCTACAATAAAAGATAATCATCAAAACAGTTGGAAATAAGCTCAACAGACTTGGAAAGACATGGAACTGTACTTATATAGGTAGTGCCTGAGCAAAGGACAGCCCATGGTCAGCAACAGGATGTAGTGCCTCTCAGTGGATGCCAATAAGGGTCATTCACTGGACAGTCATAGAAGGAAAAGATGTCACCCTGGCAACTCTACCTTGACCACCCTCTGCAGCAGTAGTAGCCCTCTAAGGAGGAGCAGACCTACTAGACCTCCTACCTCTAGCAGTTGAGGTCCCTACATGTGCAGTTGGGTGAGAGGCGGTAACTGAAGATCTAAAATATATATAGGAGGTCTGGGAATAGACATTCACACTTGTCAGGATAGCATTAGGTTGACCAAGATGAAGGAAGGAGCAGAAGGTAGAATTTTTTATCAAATGCGCCCTCTCGAGTGGCAGAGGAAGGACCTGTAGACATGAATCTGCCAAGAAGATAGAATACCTTTGGTCCCTGATGGTAAGCCTAAGGGCATCCTCACCCATCATCCATCAAATGGCCTCCTCCTTACTCAAAGTATGCCCCAGAACATGTTAGCCGGCGGATCTTTGGGGACAGTCTTCCTACTCTCAACATACTAGTCCAGGACCATCTCACCCAAAAACCACATCCTGTAGCCTGTGCCCTCCAGCAGGATCCTCCTCTTGTCTTTCTCCAAGTTAACAGCATGGTAGTGAGGATAATTTACCAGCCTCCCGAGCCACCCACGCTCAATCTGCAAACAAAGAATAAATAAGTAAGTATTCAAGCTTGAAATCTAAATTCAATATAAGGTAACCGTTTCTTAACTGGTCATGCGCAAAAGCATTCAAGAAATCCCGATATGATGACAAAGCCCTGGGACTAACTGGGTTGTGAGAAGAGGCCCAGCGGCTCAACAGGGGAAAGGTTTGAGGAACTTTGATGGAACAGATGATCAATCCCAACGTAATGGCCCAAACCTATAAATGGAGAATGAAACGAAATCAAAACAAGCTATCTACTTTAAAGATAGGAGACAAAGCAATCAAAACAAGATAACATACATGAGTGGCGTGCCAAAACCCGTTTAGCTTCCTGAACCCATGGGACATCTTATCCATACAGAAGTACAGATAAGCGAGGGCTGTAGAGCCCGAGTCATACTTCCTCATGATGGTAAAGTCTCTCAATAGGGGCACAGAGTGAATGAACAAGCTGCAAGTGTCATCGCAAAAAAGGGTACTAGCCAACAGGTGGAAGGGGAACACTTTAGCCAACTGATCATGCCCAAGCTTAGTGGAGGGTGTGACATACATCTCTCTAAGCTCCATACTCTCCTGCTAAAGTATAAAAGTCTCAAACCAACTCGGCATATTAGCATAAATGATCTGGTCATCACCGCGCATCGTGGGCACTCTCCTAAACCACCTTAGGTACACCTCACGCTCACGAGTGCCGTAGTGGTAGATACCTCCATCGAAGGGAATCTGCACCCCTACATTGGCCAAACCCGTAACAATAGAGAATTAAGCTAGAGAAATGGTACACTCTTCACAAGGCAGCTGAAAGGTATGGGTGCTGCTCATCCAACGCTCCATCAAAGCGTACATCGGCCCTAGGTCATTATGACTAGACTTGCCATCAGCATACAGCATCGGGAGGACCTCAATGAAGTGGGTCAGGTGTGTGAGCCTGACTCTAGCCTTCGCAGAATTAGGGAGCATGTCCTACATCTTTCGGGAAGTAATAAAATTCCCAAAACTAGAAAAGCACATGTGTAGAACCCACTGCAATCAAACAAGGTAAGAAACATCACTGTAAGTGTCCATACAAACCACATTGCTGCATTTCCTAGAACTTAGGACACAATTCAAACTACACACAAGCACGTGTAAAGGAAAAATTAAGTTTCATGAGGCTCCAAGCCTCAAGCACAGTCACACACATATAATACAATCATTTGAGCATGACAACAGTGTTACGGGCTGAAAACAGTTGAGTTAAGCATAACAAAATAAAAGTCATAGGTTCTGTCCACAGAGCCGATCGAACCTTCGAAAGTTCATTTGGTTCTTTACGCAGAACCCTGTTTAAAGCCTAAATCTCAGGCAAACATTCAACTAAATATTCAAAGCACCAAACAAATGTTTGCCAGAGATTCAAATGGTTCTTTGACCTGTAATAGAACAACAAACCCTAGGGCTTCCAAACACAGCCAAAACACTTCACCTACTCCATAAAATCACATCAGAGGCTCAGTAGAAGTCCAAAACATCATTCATAATTGCTAGAATGTATTTAAAGCACACAAAAACACATTGTACACAAGGTAAAGAGCCGCCTGAAACCAACATGAATAGCCGATCGAATGATCGAACATTCAGTCGAATGTTCACGAAGGACCGGCTGAACCTATAATCCTAGAATAGAATCAAAAAATGCACCAAAACACAACCAAAAAATTGGGCAATGAAGAACTAACCGCTGCCGATGCATAGCAAGCCAGGTGCCCTCCTAAAATGGTAAGAGGATCAATCTCAATACCCTTTTCAAGCCTGCAAGCCTCTAAAGCATTTACACAATCATTTATCTCAAAGATGGAGCAAGACCTTTGGGGGAACGTTGGGGGAGCCTCCTCCTACCGCTGTAGTTGATTATCCGGGTTGAAGGGAACAAGTGGTTATTCAGCCATGGTAGAGAAGAAGAGAAGATAAAAGATGAGAAAAAAGAAAAGGAGAATTAGATTTCTTTTAATCAATTAAGGAAATCAATGCAAGAGCTAATTAAAGGAAAATCAAGAGTTAAAATTTGAAAGAGAAGAAAAGGAAAGAAAAACCACAAGAAGAAGGAAAGAAAGAGGGAATGGGCGGTTACCCCATGAAAATTGGGTGGCAAATTACCATTTTTCCCTTGAAAATTCAAATCCTACAAATTAGCCCAAAATTCTCAAGTTTTATGACAAATAAGACCAAAATTCAAACTACAAAGTGTTGCGATCAAACCTTAAAACCAAATTACCCATATTAGAGACTCCAAAAAATTTCAGAAAAATCTACAGCTACTAGAAAATTTCTTAGGACAAGAATAAAACCCCAATCAGAATTTTCCAAACTTCAAAAAATGCAAAAATATCAGAAAAGCACCAATTCCACCAACAAAATTTTCAAAATTAATTCCAGGGACGGCAATCCAATTTGACAAATTCATAACTCAAATCCGGGGATGATGTAACGTCCATAATTAATTAACAATTAATTATGCATTTAAGTATGATTAATCATTTCATTAAGTATTGGCATCATTAGTATGTTTGATTTTGTTAATTGAGGTTGATTCATTGGTGATTATGAGTAGGAGGGGTGTAA
>CANYLF015244377.1:0-12596 GCA_948193215.1 Bocquillonia castaneifolia
CCACACCAGTAACAGAAATTGAGGATGCATTCATACCTGAAATACACCCAAACTTTCTCTCCTCTCCCATTAATGATCATAGAACCTCGGGTAAGACGTTTTCTAACATCTATCGATACCTTCACACGAACATATGGCTGCATCACTTCCAAATCACCCATAAAGATATCAATTACCTCTCCAATCTTTGATCCCACCCTCCTCACAGCTTCCTTGTATCTCCAATGCAATATTAAAAGGGTCTACTGATGTTATAATTTGATATTGAGTCTTAAAACTTAATTCTAAGATATAATATTATAATTAGTATCAAATTTGATACAAGATATAGCATATGTTAAATTTTAATTTTATAGTGATAGTATTTAATATTTTAATTCATTATTATTTCCTTTTATTCATATCTCTTCCTTTTTTTATATTTTAGTTCATTATTCACATTTCTTTTGCTCCTGGAAATGTGTGAATTAATTAGGATAATTATTATAATAATAAGTTATGCAACTTTTTTTAACATTAGAGACAAAATTAATTTTTCATTTTAAATATAATATTTTATTTTTTTATGTTAATTTGAGTATAAAAAATAGATGATGCTCTTATGTTTGAAAAATAAATGTTTTAGCATTAGCTTATTAATTAGAAATTTAGAATCTTATTACTACTAGTATTAGTTTATTAATTCATTAGTGGTTTTTGTAGTTTCACATGCAACGATATCTAATGAATCTGTATCTAAAATGACAAGCTTGTTTAGCTGAATTTGCAAACTTTACAACCAAAATCCACCATTTGTCCATCATTATCTCCATGAATTTAACCCTTTTCCCTATAAGGCACTTGACTCGGTATAGCATTGCCACTTGTGCATATTAGCACTATAGTGCTGACACCTCACCTCCTAACCATGACAATAACAATAATTTTATCAAAAAAAGATAAAAAAAAAAATTGCATGCAAAACTATTTTCACAGACCCACGTGTCATATCTTTTTTCTTCATTAAACAAAATTAGGACCCCTAAAAATCTTCACCTTGTGCACCTAACGTAACAAACCTCATTGATAATTTGTATTGTCATTTTTTTTGGGGTACGTATATATAATAGTATTCCAAAAATAAATCAAATTGCTTAGCATTTTTTTTCTCTCTTTTCACTATTTCATTGAATGGAAGAATTTAAAAGGATGTTCATGGGTTGTTTACATTGGAATTTGTCAAATTTTGGTTTCTAACGTCTAACCCTTTTGGTAAGCCTTGCTTGGTTTTTAACCTTGTTGTTAGTATATAGATTTCCTATGAATATATATTCATGCATTTAGATTTTGATTTATGTGATGAAGAAATCCTTTTCCTTTTAACTCCGGATGGTGATTTGAATATGAAACGAGTTAGGAGAAGGTGATGTGAATCTGAGATAAATTGAGAGAGTAATTCAAACTTGGGAATCTCGTGTCAATTAGTCTCCTACCACACTAATTCGAGGAGATGAAGAAATCCTATTTTATATAATAAATGTATGTGATAAGTTCTTGGAAATTCTTGAGCAGTGCTTCAAATTAGTTCGATATTGTGCGTGTGTGAAAAGTATAAAGATTTGTCATAAAAAAAAGATTTGATTGTTTTGCTGTTTTTTTTTTTCCTTTGTTGACTCTTATTAATGGATTCTTTTATCCAAAATTTCAGGTTGGAGATCAAATTTAAAGCAACAACAACTTCTAGAGCCTTTTTTTTTTTTTTGATCAAGCCAGCTTTGATTTTATTTATAAAAGGCAAACAAAAGACAATTTGCACGGATTTCTTGAGACTCAAATTTTGACTTCTTAACATACTTTACACATTACTGCCTCTCTATTCATCTTTGTTTAAGTTCCTCTTCCTGTTCTTGAAAGGAGCCTTTTTGTAGTTCCTGATTTATTATAATTGTTGGTTTTAAGCAAATTTTTGTTAGCCTCCCAATAATAAATGGGACTAGAGGCTCTTCAAAGTCTGCAAAATTTACATTTATCAGTTCCTCATTCACAATCTTCATATAGGAAACCTTTTATTGCAAGATCATGTTCTTTACCATCGTTTCTCAGCCTTAACAATCATCAATCTTTCACCTGTTCTTTAGGCCCTCCATCAACCCTTTTCAGTTCTTGCAACAATCTCAAAAGTTCTGGTCTGAAAAGGTCTTGCAGTGCTGATTCTAATGAGTATTTCGACGAAGAATTTCTACGAGAGATCGAAGATTTCGCGCAGGAGTTTAATGTTTTTGATGATAATAATGATGTGAACAATTATGATCCAGCTTATGCAGTTTCGAAGATTGAGAATGGTGTCGAAAATGGAGCAGAAAGCATAGAAATAACTGATTCTTCCATGTCTTTTCTTGAGCCTAGTTTTCTTGGAATCTTACCAGAGCCACCAGAATGGCCTGAAAGAGAAGAGATAGTGAGGATGTGCATTCAACGAAAGGCGAACAGCGTTGATATTCCTCTATCATTGAGGATGATAGGTAAAAAGCAGAAAAGGGAAGAAGGTTTTGTAGATACAGAAGGGGATTTTGCATACTGTTCTATTAAGAAAGCTTTTTCTTCAATGGTGTTTATGATTAGAGAACTTCAACATTATGCATTATCTATAAGGGGTAGGCTTTATAATGAAGATTTACAAGCAGTTATTAATAAGTTTCAGAAGGAAATGAATGCTTCCTTTGTTTGGTTGTTTCAGCAAGTCTTTTCAAGAACTCCAAATCTGATGGTTTATGTAATGATTCTTTTAGCTAATTTCACAGTAGATTCAATGGCTGGTAGCTTGTCTACAGGTCCATCAGGAAGAGTATATTACAGATCAATGCCTGTCGATTCGAGTACAACAGAGGAATTGAGTCAAGAACAGCACTCAATTTCGAATCGATATCCTAGTGTTGGTAGTCCTGGATTGCAGGAAATGACAGAGGAAGAAGAGGAAATGGAGTTGTGGAATATGGTGGTAGAAGAAGCTTTGTTATTGCAAGAAGAAGATTCAAAGTATCCGGTTCTTGATCAGGAGACAAAGAAGCAATTTGTATCGCCTGTATCGGTAGAGATTGAACCAGAAGATTATATGGAGCTTCACAGAACTGATCTTCTTTATCAAATGGGGGTAGCTGAGGAACCAGATAATGGTCTTCTGCTTTCAAATTATGCTTACTTCCTCTACAAAGTTCGTCATGACTATGACAGGTGAATTTTCAGTCATCTAATTTAGTACTGCTCAATATTTTTTTTTTTTTATGTTATATAATGTTTTTTTTCTTGAATGAAATGAATTTCAGTTATTAATAGAGATTATATGATTAGTGTGCTAGCTAATAAATCAGTCTTGTGTCCCCTCAGGCGTAGTTGAGTGGTAGGGATATTTGTAATCGATCTCTCTGAGTCTCAAAGTTTGAATCCCGCTTTTACTTATCAAAATAAATAAGTAAACTGGTCTTGATGACAACATGAGATAGATTTCTCCACTTCTTGGCAAGGTTTTTATAGTTCTATTGTGTATTCTTAACCTATAACAAGTGTAGGTCAACCATTTTGCTTTAAACACATTATTGTGCTTGTTTCTGATTATGTTTCTTGCATTTCATCTGAATTTTACAGAGCAGAGGAGTGCTTCAAGCATGCAATAATGTCAGGACCACCAGACGCAGAGACGTTTAGTCGTTACGCAGATTTCTTATGGTTAGTAAGGAAAGATTTGTGGAATGCAGAAGAATTATATCAGCAAGCAGTGGAAGAGGCACCAAACAATCATTATTACATGTCCAAGTATGCCAATTTTCTCTGGAGCACTGGAGGTGAAGATACATGTTTTCCTCTAGGCGGTGGTGCTTCTCAAAATTTGTATAATTAGAGCAAGAGAACATGAATTTATCCTTTAGAATGTGAATATATGTTTTCAATACATATAATATGTACATATATATATTTCTATGCAGTGTGTGCGCATAATAAGCACACCCCATCAGGAAAAATCAGCCTGATCTTCAATTTTAACTTATATATTTTCTTTAGTAGTAATCTGTTGTGCTTGCTGTATGTGCTTGGAAAGAGATCATGAAATAGTTATGCAAACAAACAATTATTCTGGAATCAAATAATCCAAATTCAAGTGTTTCCAATTATCAATATCTTAGTCCTTGGGATTGGCCATGGTTTTAAATAACTGCTGTTAAATTGTTTTTCTACTTGTTTTTTACTTATCATTATCTGTTATAGTATTAAATTACTCATGACCGATTCCGTTATCAGGAGCGTTACCGTTATTTAAAGAGTGGTAAATCATGAATCACGATCAAAGCTTCCTACAAAGAAGAGTCATGTGAAGAACAGTGAAAGTAATTAGAATGGTATTTAGTTGAGCGAACATGAGAGGATTGACTATTAAAATATTGGCAAGATGAGAAAATGCAATATATGGCAGTCAGCTACATTAAACTACATATAATAGGAGGATGAACAAATAAGGAAGGTATCAGTTTAGAAAAATAATAAATCAATTTCATTAGGATTGTGCTTGTCATGGTTTGGCAAGCCCTCATATTCTAGTCAACTGATATGAATTCATATCTAACAGCTAGGAATTCTGTCAAGTTGGCTGTACAAGTGCATGTAACTTATGAAAATGGTGATAGTGACTAAAACTACCACTTTCTTGATCTTTGCCATAAAATCTGATGCTCTGCTGGCATTAGACCACCGCCAGGAGACTCTTCAGAAGCCAGGGGACATGGGTTTTCTCTCATTTTTGCAGCCCACAATTTACTTTCCTCTATTGGATGAGCTTGATTTAAAGCTTTTAATCTACCACCTCAACTGATCATCCCTTTGGCCCTAGTAACAAGGCATGTTTCAACTACATGAAGGATAGTTCTTCTGCTAAATCAAAGACATTATTAACAGCTAAGAGGATAGACAGACTCTCTAATTTTACATATAATCGAATCAGAAATAGAGTTTCAAGATCAAAAAATGTTCATTCTGACTTTGGGATAAATTAACAAGGACATATTGTATAAGAATAAACTAGAGACTGTATAGCATTTCACATTGCTTTATGATTAAATACAAATGAAACTGTGGTAGCTTGTTTAAATTGTAAGTTTTGATTTTTAAACTGAAATTTCTGACTTCACTAGCAGTCATGCTTAGTTTTGAAGGAATGTTATATTATGGGCTACATTAAACCAATCTGACCTAACCCACAATTAAAACCATGGTTTATTAAAGTTGGTGGGTTAGATTGGTTTTTATTTTTTTCAAACTGCCATTTATGGGTTGGATATGAATATTGAGATGTCAATCCGCAATCTGATCCGATCCAACCTGCTATATATAATAATAATAATAATAATAATAATAATAATAATGCCATTTAATTAAAGAAATAATAATTTTTCTCAAATTTATCTTTACAAGCCAATTACCCAATTATCCAACCCAATTGTACTATAATTCTTAAAAGTTAAAAGTTATATCCAATTGCCCAACCCAATACCCATCACTTCTAACCCAATTATCCAACCCAAAACCTAGCTATTTTTGAATGGAAAATTATTGTCTGAATATCAAGTATGCGTGTCCTGTTTTTCAGATTCAAACAAATTTCTGCAGCAATTAAAAATAAATATTCAAATTCTTTTTTAAGGAAATATAAATATTCAAATTCAAATAAATTATTTTAATAGAAACCGTGAAATCATCCAATCCAACCCGCTATCCGTGGGTTGGATTCGGTGATTTTATCTATATCCATGGGTTGGGTTCGTTTGGAAAAATTATAAATGAGTTAGATTGAATATTAGGAGTAAACCGTACCAATCCGAACCACGAACACCCCTCAGAAGTATATTTCCTTTTTATATTTAGTAGTCATTCAACTTGAGGCTATCTGTGATCAGCAGATAGTTTTTAATTTTCTTAATTGTGATTTATTGTTAGTGTTTACAAGTGTTTAGTATTATGAGTGCTAGTAATTTTTTTTTTTTTAGGTGAACCACATGTAAGTGGGTCTTGAACTGAGACCTCTCACTTAATAGAAGTGAATTACTACCATCCACTTAAATGGGTGAGATCTTTTAATATAATCTTGATTGGTGGAGATGGCAAAGCCCAATGGAAAAGCCATATCCAGATGTTTAATGTAGTTCATAAGAATTTATTGCGCAAAAGGTGCATAAATAAGCTTCTAAGTGTGAATCTTTTTTTTGAGATGGTTTTAAGTGTAAATTTCAATTAAATTTTTGAAGTATAAAATATCTTAATGTAACTCTTAAATTCTAAAAATATTATAAAAATATCTTTATTTTAACAAAAATTTATATAGTCTATTATTTTTGTAAAATAAAACCTGCTAATATGTGACATATATGAAGACTTTCAACCATTTTCAAACAAATCGCGGCATTAATGCACTGTAGACTTTCTTCCAAGGAAAATCCAATCCAATAGATACCTACAAATCCTGAATTCCTGAGTCCAGATGATTAATTGTTTGCTAAATGTACAATCACAGGACTTTGTCAAGGGTGTACAGGTTTTTCAATCGTCATCCCTTTTCACATAGCAAGACAAAAACTTGCACTTCATTATTAAAATAATAATTTCTTTACACTTGATTATTAAAATGTTTGCACTACCTTGAGTTAATATTTTTGGCTCTCATATCAAGAAAGTTCATTACTTGGGACTTTATACATGAAAGATCTTCATAGATAGATCAAAGAACTGTATTGTGTGCGTGTGTGTATATCTATATATTTTCATTCTACAACGGAGAATCAATTCAAAAGGCAAAATGTATTTTATGTTTCTACTAGTGGCAGCTGTCTTCTGGTTCTAATTACATGGTAAGAATACAATCATTAATCTAGTGGAAAATATCAAATTAGCATCTAACTGAAAAGGATACAAAAGATGCAGAAACTAACCTATTATACAACTAAAAAAAAAAAAAAAAGAATTGAAGTCGGTTGATGTTTGCCAAAAAACAATGGAAATTCAGCATTTCAAATACAGTGGAATCTCCAGCATCACCAAAACCAGGCATGGCGGCTGTCAACAGCCTTAACAGTTGTAGATATTAGAGGCATTTTTCCATACTCTGCAACAAATCTGTTAACACATTGTGTTCTTCTTTCACTATGACCTCCCAAGCTACTAATTCCAGTCGAACCTATCTCAAATAATTTACCTACAATGAGAACATCAAAAGAGTAAAAAAAAAATTGTCAAAAACGAATGAAAATGAAATACAAAAAAGAAACTCGTTGATGAGCATAATTGGGACATTTATAAAAGTGTAGGTAAGCTACATGTCAAGTTGTCAACACCATGAATCCAAAAAGAAATGCTCCGAATATACTAGACAAAATATGGGAATTATGCTTTACATATGATGATAAAGAAATTCGAACCGCAGACTTCATGTTGATCTGAATTCTATAAGATTGGAGATAAGACAGGTATGATATAATTTTCTTCTTTTTCATCCCTTTATCATTCACTGTTTCCATTTTGTTTCTTTTCAGATGTCATTTTGAAGAATGATAAGATTTCAGACGGCTAAAATGCCCATCGTCCTGACTTCACAAAATGACTCTTATCAAAATCCAGATCCTGACTTCACAAATTGAATCTCATTCTCATATCAAAATCCAGATCATTAGCCTATGCACTGTTCTACCATTTAGCAAGATTTGTGTTCTATAAATAATAGACAATCCAGAAACAGTAGCACATGCCGTACAGGGACGATTCTCACTTTTGTTTCAAAAGGGTCAGATGGAATTGCAGTTCTTTTATAAGTTAGTCCTGACCTGCAACTCTATCAGTTACTGGTTCCAGGTCACAGGAAGCTATTGCATATTGTAGAAAATATTCTCTATAGCAAGTATTTGCACTAGTACACCAAAAACACTGTCAGTACATGTTTCCAAACCACACACCACATTTGTCTCCGTAAAAATACAATCTACTATGTTATAAAAATACTAAAAAAATCTAGGATTCCTGTATTCCGCAGATTATTGGTGATAGGTCTATCAAAGGCAAAGCAATGACCAAACCAAAAATCTATGAGTACACATAAATAGTCATAAAAGCATAAGTCGAATGTCAGTGGCTCATTGCATAGAACAGTGAGAGTTCTTTCACTAAATAATTTGTCCCTCCACTGGCATCCCTTGTAATCTTGATTGCTCCTCCAGAATAAGCAGCCAGTGGTTGAATGGTAAGTAAACCAATACATTCACAACCATGACTTGATGGATGATAACTATGATATTTGTTGACTCTGGACAAATTCTCCTCAGACATAAAATTCATTCTCTTCAATTCTTTAACAAGAATTTTCAGAATTAAAAAAATGGACGGTTCAATCCGGGGTTTGATAAACTATATCAGATATGTATCCATTTCAATTCATATTCCATTCCCATTCCTAGTAAATACTCCTAATCCTATAGTAACATAATCATATTCATACCAGCAGTTTGCCGGTCCATAGACCATGACAATTGTCATCCTTGATTTAGAGAGAGAAGAAACAGATATATCTCATTTCAGGCTAAAAACATGAACGGGTGAGGTATATTCTGACTGACATCCAAAATACCAAAATGGATATTGTCAATGCTTGCTTGCAAGTGAAGAAAAAGGCAATGTTTATCCACCATATATGACAGAAGATCAGAGTCTCCATCCTCAGATGGGCAGATTGCGCTCATTGCCTCAACATTGCAAATTAACAACCACCCAAACACACCCTCTAAAAAAAATTAAAAGCAAACCTGACCCCTCCCTCTCTTGTTCACTCCGACCCTGTTCTCCCTCTCATTACTTCACTTTATTGATTTACCTTTACTACATGCATAAACCATAAAATAAATCATATGTCCTCTCAAACTGAGATGAGAATTAACTGAACGACATGGCCAGCAAGGACAAGCTCATTGCAGCAATGTTATAGTTCAAATTATCAAAACAAAGAAAAGGTAACTGAGTAAGGTTTGCCCATAAGAAGATGATGAGGCAAGCATATGAGGTAACTGAGAACAGAATATATTTGCAGTAACCACCAAAGAGGTTGTTTCTAATCATGCTATCCTACTTCAACAAAACAATAAATAACTTGAAACCAGAGCATTACACAGCATGACAAGCCAGTAAGTTTATAATTACATCAAAATAAAAATTTGCTATGAATGTGAGTAAATGTGATGCAGATAAATTATCTACCTTTCACCCAGATAGGTGGAGCTCCAGTTGCATTAGCTACAAGAAAGGACATTGCAATATCTTCACAATTCCTAGCAAAATCCATTCCAAGACAAAATCAAGCATGTAAATAGACACAACATGACACATCAAAAGAGAAAAATATACAAGTCACATTAAATAGAAAAAGAACCTATTCTTGGTCGTGTACTCTCTGATTGATGCCGGCATTTCATTTGTGTACAATCTCAGATACTTTTTATGAAAAAACGCTGCCTTCGAGAGTACCATGCTATAAGTGCCCGTCCACCAAACAGACCACCATCCACCATATAAATGATAATCCTTTTTCCCTTGCTACACAAAAATAAAACTAACAGGATTTAATCACCACCCACAAAATTAATTAACTCCTTATTGCTACCCTACAATTTAACCCATAATTACAATTTTTACAGTCTACATTGAACAAATTAATGACTTAAAAATTCATGCATACATACCGATTTATCAATCCAATGAGCACGGGGGACGAACCCCACCATAGTATCAGGAGCACTCTGCCAAACATTAAAAGCGAATTCGACGGTAGAGCAAGAAAAGATAATATCATCATCAATAGAGAAAACAGCATCAGCCTTTAAATCTTTAATTTCTTTAAACCTATTATTCAAGCTATCCTCCTTATTAATATCAAAAACCAACTCCACTTGGCTCAAACTCAAACTCTTTCGTTTCGAATTTGACTGTACAACATGATTTAAATGCTTAACAAGAGACTCAGAGGGAGGATCAGGCTCACTCCACACTATATGTATCGAATCAAGACCACCACCAACACATGAAGAATAGTGTGAAACCGATTTTTTTAATAGATCATATCTCTTCCATGTGTTAATCAAAATCGCATATCCTCCTTTCCTAAAACAAACAAACAAAACAAATACAATCGGTTACCTTAACTCCTCGTTTGGTAACTCCTAAAAAAATGCAGGTTTCAGTTTGTAACTAAATTAATATCCAAACAAGGCGTTAGTGTCTAAATCTAACATCCATACAAAATCAAATGTTTCCTAATTCACTCAATCAGCCAAAAATAGAAATAATAAAAAAATATTTAGAAATGCAATCAACTAATAAATTATTATTAATTAAATATAAAAATATGTATACCGTTGTGAAGAGAATCGATCGGGAAAAGCAGTATTAATGTAAGTCCATTTAACAGAGGCGCGATTCACGAGAGCAAACAGCGTAAAAACTATGCAGCAAAACAGTAACAATTTAATTTTCACCGATCCGGTAACTAATATAGCGATTTGCCGAAATCTTTGAACTCCTCGCCGATTCATTAATAAGCTCCCTCTCATCACCGCTGTTGAAAACGACGTCGTTCCTTTCAACTTTTCTTTTATAATAAAGCTCGCCGGTGGAATGGAACGACACGTGGTGCTTGTGTTATATGAATGTGTGCGGTCGCCGGCGGAATGACGTACACGTGTCAAGTGGTTATAAGTTGGTGAGGGGCGAGTAACGTCCGTCCGTTTTGCATTTCCTTTGAGGTGGTTACTTAAGGGGATGTTTGGATGTTGGATTGATAACAATAATAAAATATAATGAGAAAAGAAGTAGCTATGAAGGAGAAGGGATATTTGTTACACATATATATCATAGCACGTGGTGATACTGTCATGTTGATTTATTTTTGACCGTTTGATTTTTGTGATTGTGATTTAACGGTTGATTTAGCATAGTAGACAACATAAAACCCTTTTTTTTCTTTTGTAGGGCCTACACTTGTAAGATACTTTTGAAAAATTAGTATTTTCAGAATTTTTTACTTTGACATTGTGATGCAATTAAGATGGAGATTTAAAAGATTATTGTATTTGTAAGTACATGTTTAATGTACTATACTCAATTCAATTTATTAAATATGATTAAAAGATAATGTCGGTAAGGTTGTAACTTAATGAACCTAATAATTTGGAATTAAATTACATATTTCATTGGGAAGCTTACATATGATATGGAGTCTCTGAAAAAAAGGTTAAAGAAAGGTGTCTTTAGATTGTGATGAGATGAGGTTGCATGAAATACACCTGATGAGAACCCAACAAAGTGGGATATATTTACCAAAATTAGCTGAAAGTTACACCTTACAAGTAACTTTATCATCAACCTTTGGAAATTCTTTTATCTGATTTTATCAAAACTGGGCATCTAAGATATAAATTTATTTTGGAGAAAAAAGTGCAAATAAATCCTTAAATTCTAGTATAGATTTCACTTAAATCCCTAAAATTTAAAGTCTCATTTTAACTCTTAAAATTTTAAATATGGTGCAAAAATACATCCTACCTTTAACAAAAATTTATAAAAACTAATATTCCTATAAATGAGACTCATCATTGCGTTAATTATATATCGATAACAATTAAAAACAATAATTATTGTAAAAAAAATCTATTAGTATGAGAAAATATTTTGTGTTTTTACAAAATTAATTTTTTTGATGTTATTAATGCATAAATTATATATTAATGGATCTCATTTTATAGAGACATTAATTTATATTAATCTTTGTTAGAAATATGGACATTTTTAGACCTTTTTAAAATTTAAGAGTTAAAAGGAGACACTTTAAACTTTAAGAATTTAAGTGAAATTTTTAATATAGTTTAGGGGGCTTATTTGTATCGATTGCTCTTTAGTTTCATCATATTCATATATATTTTTTTGGGAAAAGTTCAAAAAACATATTTGTGGTTTAATGATTTTTCAATTTCGAGTAAGTGGTTTTTTGTGATAAATCATAGTATGTGGTACAAATAATGATATAAATGACATATTTTTTTAATTTAATAAAACTAAAGATGATATAGTATGAGATAATATTGAAACAAAGAAATTGATTGATGAAATATGGCTCTTTTGATCAATATTTTTATTGAAAATTTGGAGATATATTGTAATTTACTGACAAAAAGTATATCATATACTGTGATTTGTCACTAAAAAAAATCACATACTCAAAATTAAAAAAACCACTAAACCACAAGTATACTTTTTGAAATTTTTCCCATGGAAAAAATTATAATACTACTCATTGTTTGTAGTGTAACATCCTCAAGATTAAGTACATGCATTAACATATAATTAGCATCATTAATATATTTAATTTTATTAATTATAGATCATTAATTAATTTCATGTGCATGAGGGGTATATATGTTGATGATATTAGTTGGGAGGTGGTTTTTGGAGTGGATATATTGTTTGGGGGTGGAATTGGTAATTTTCTTTAATTTCAGTTAAAAAGTCAAAATTAGGTTTTTAATAACCAATTAGAATATTTT
>CANYLF015245815.1:0-11880 GCA_948193215.1 Bocquillonia castaneifolia
TTAATATAATATAATTTTTATTATTGAGAATTATAATTTTACGTATCTATACATATTTATCTATACCATATATAAATGTGGGGGGGGGACAGGCAAATTGACCCCCTTACCCTTCCCTAATTAGCTTATTGAAATGTTTTAATAAAGGTCTAAATGGTCATTTAATAATTATTTTAATTAATTAATAGCAAATATGAAATTCCTTAATCAATTAGAATTAGGAGATATATTGATTAATTAAAAATAAAATCCTTAGCTAATCAGGATTTAAAAATATTTATTAATTAAAACTGCAAATATATATTAAAAACATAACAATTGACAAAAATATACAAATCCATATGATATATGGATTGAGTTAAATTTAATCATAAAATTATAAATTATTCAAATTATAAATATATATTATTAGGATTAAAAGATATAAAATTATGTATTTATTAAAATTTCACTTTATTTTATGAATTAATTTTAGATTTATATTAATTGTTTTTATTTTCATAGAAAATTCAGATTTTTAGTATCAAATTCGTAGTTTGACAATGCATCAATTTCGTCGGTCCATAACTTAAGCTAGAAAACTCGGACTTGGGTGATTCAAAAGCCTAAATTCAAGAGAAAATCTAAGTCTAAAACTTTCATGAAGACATTGTGCCCATTCAGAGACTGTAGGTACCCGAAAATTGAGTTGCAAGTTAGACGCTCTGCGTAATCTTAGGAGAAATCCGAATTTTATAATGAATTATTATTTAGAATTAATTAAAAGAAGTCCTAATCATTTTAGGATTTGTGTGCGGTCTTAGTTAGGGTTTAAGCACTATAAATAGATGAAAACCAAGACCGAAAAATTAATAACTCTTTTCTCTCTCTAAAAATAAATAAGAAAGATTAGAAGAATTTCATGCATGATGGATAAGAAATTAAAAAATGTATGTGAATTCTTTTTATTTTTTTAACTGTGAATTCTTTGTTTTTTATTAGCTGGATTTTCTTTTTTCTATATCCATTAACTAATTATTTAAAGTTCATTTAGTAATTAATTTACATTATTATTAGAGTATAATTAGTGATTAATTAGTTTATTTAAATTAAATTCGAGTTTATATTGAGTTTTCATAGGAAATTTGAGTTTTTAATGTGAATTTCACAGCTTGAAAGTGCAGAACGTTCGACATGTCATAACTTGAGGTAAAAGACTCAGAATTGAGTGATTCAAAAGTCTAAATTTGGGTTTTTAATGTTTAATTCACAGCTTAAAATTAAGTTCAGCACATTCAATGGGCCATAACTTGAGCTAGAAGATTCGGAAATGTGAGTTAAAAATTAGTAGCTTTATTTTTCAACTGTGAATTCTTTATTTGTAGTTAGTTTGGGTATTTTATTTTCTATAGTTATTTAAAGTTTATTTAGTAATTAATTTGGACTAATCAAGTTCTTTTTTAGAGTAAAATTAATGATTAATTAATCTATTTAAATTAAATTCATATTTATATTGAGTTTTCATAAGAAATTCAAATTTTTAATATGAAATTCGCAAGTTGAAAGTGCAACACATTTGATGGGTCATAACTTGAGCTAGAAGACTCAGAATTGAGTGATTCAAAAGCTTAAATTTTAAAGAAAATCGAGATCTACAGCTTTCATAGAGAATTTATGTCCATTTGAATGCTGCAAAATACTTTAAAAGTGAGTCACAGAATAGAAGATATGTGCAATCTTGGTTGAAATCTAAATTTTAAAAGGATTAGCTACTTGGAATTGAATGAAATAAATTCTAATCCTTCTAAGACTTGTGGGCAGCTGTAGTTAAATCTTGAAAGTTATAAATATATCAAGATCAAGACTGAAAAAAAAATGGTTGTTCTTCTCTCTCTAAAAAAATAATAAACCTAATTGATAGATCAATTCCTGATCCTCTTGCTCCGGTCTAGGCTGGTCGGGTTGTACTATCTCTGCACAGTCAAGTAAAGGCCTCAAAGGTGGTCTGTTATCCCTGTAAACCCTCTGATGCCTAAGTCAGTAAGAGTATTTGCTAAGTAAAGTGTACAAAGGGTTCAGTGAGAGATCAATTACTTTTCCTAGAGGGTCCTTCTTAGCTTATATAATAGCAGGGGTAGGGAAACCCTGGTGTGCCTTCTTAAGGGTGGCATTCCCCTTCTGCCTTTAGGGTGAGCGAAGCAGGCCCAATACAATGGTAGACCATCAATACTCCCCCCAAAAGAAGTTTCAAGTTATTTATGACTTGTTGAGTGGATTTTTCAAAATATTTATCCTTCTTTTGTGGACCTTGAGGATGTCGTATGATCCGTTCCACATGCGAAGCCTCGAAGTGTTGCAAGTATGGGTATTTTATATCATACAGCGAAGCGTAGGGGTGTCGTACTGGAAACCGACTTATTTAAGTATGCGAAGCCTCAAGGTGTTGCCTAATTGCTTTCAAATCTTTAGGAAGTAGAGTGGAGGAGTAATTAATTGATTTTTTTTAAACGCTAAGCCTTAGGGTGTTGCAAGTAGGGGAGGTCTAACTCAGCGAATCCTTATTGGTCGTTTCCAAAATAACAATCCTATGCTTGCAAAGTCTCGTTAATGTTCACCATTGAATCCTGTTGGCATCACATGCAAGGGATGGTTTTTTGACCATGCGAAGCCTGATGGTGTCGCTTACAAGGTGTATACTTATTGCCATCAATATTCCCCCATATTGGCGAAGCTTGTTTGTGTCTCCTGTTGGGATTTTGAAAAGAAAATGGTTTAACTCCACTTTCTACGTGATGATTTGCTTTCTCTTGACACCTGGAGTGTTGACGTTTGGGATGCCAGGCCAGCTGTCTCTCCTCGCATATCGAGGCATTTATTACTTCATTATGAAAAGACTATTATACCCTCGTCTAATCTCAATCGCATGGCCATAACTTTTTCTTGCCCAAGTGTAGGGTGGTCTCCATTTTTTCAGTTCATCCCTATATATGTTTTTCCTCCTTTCACTTTTCCATTTTACTTCCCTCTCTACTTTGTTCTCTGCCTTCTCTCTAGAATTTGTGTATTTTCCTTTGCTTGGTGTAGTTTCTTTTACATAGGCTTTGCATATTGTTTGTTGTGCTTCCCTCGGTTTAATGACGCTTAATAAGGTTAGTCTCACCATGTCTATTGAGTACCCTTTGGTCGGTGCCCTGAGCTCTGATGAATTAGCTAACTTTCAGAAGGCACTTGATGAAATTAAAGTGAAACCTTCTACCATCGCGTCTAACCTAATTAGTTTTGATGATGTTAGGGCTTGTTATAACTTGCCCTTTATCTATAGGTTTGTTTCGGTGGACGATAGGGCGACTCAGGACATGGGTCCAAACCAAATTTTCATATTTATCGCCCAGCTTGATGCAGGACTACGATTCCCCTTGGATGAGCTGCTCCTCACAGTTAACCATGTTTTTGGGATCCCAATTTCTCAATTGCATCCCAATGAGATCCAAACCCTCCTGGGTTATAAACACCTTTTTAATGAGAAAGGTTTAGCGGGGAACTTAGAAAATTTTACCCAATTTAATAGCTTCGCTAGGCGAGGCTTGGATTTTTTCTTTTCTATGTCGCCTCATGGCAATTGTAGAATATTTGAGGGTTTTCCTATTAAAGTGTATGATATCAGTAAGTCCTTTGTTATTGTCTAGTATGAGTCAACCTTTGCTGGTTTACACAGCAAATATTTAGCTAAGGCCCGAAATTTTAGATTTACTTTGGATAATGCCTTAAAGGCGTCTGTCTCCAAGCTCGTTGGCTCGCTACACAATAAACCTGTAGATGTAATTCCTATAGTCCGGAGGTACTTATCCTCGCGACATGATCCCCCTCCACTAGCCTTAGTGCGACACGAGCAGGAAGGATCATCTAATAATGTCGAGGGCGCCTTATCGTGGCATGGTAATGTTGTTTTTCCTTTGTTTTAACTTTTGTTTTTTTAATATATGTAGATGGATCTCGCTGATGGTTTTGGTGACATGCTTTTAACTTCAACAGCTGGAAGTGGGTCAAAGAAGAGGAGTCGCAGGTCTGGTTCTACCCAAAGTTCCAAGAAGAAGAAGGTAGTGGGCGGATCCATGGCTCATGAAGAGTCAGCCCATTCTTTGATCGAGGTCGCGGTGGAGAAAGATGCGGCTCCACGACACCTAGTTCTTCTGAAACTCCTTTACTGTCTCCTTCTACTGGTGGGGCTAGCGCTAGCTCTTTAGTTCGTGCTTTGATCCCTAAAGATGGCTCTGTATTTCCTCCGAAGCCTACCACCCTCGAACCTGGGTCCGCTGTGGATGGAAATGGTGAACCTTCTAGCTCCTATGATTGGCTGAAAAAGCATCGCTATACTGCGTCAGTTAAGAGTGACCAATACGTAGAGAGGATGAACAGGGTGCTGGCTTTGCCCAAGGACATTAAGCATGTCGCTGATAGCCATCCCCATTATGCCATTGGCCAAGGCATTTTCCACCTTGTCTCGGTAATTCTTTCTAACTGAGTCGCTTGTCTTTACTTGTTTTGATTATGTTTCAACTTTTGCTCTTTTATGATTACATCTTACATTCATTTATATATATTTTTTATTATATATATATATATATATGTATATATTTTTTACTTTGCTGCAGGCTGCGCAGCATCTGCTAGGACTGGAGCACTTCCGGCCTCGTGCTGCTAAGGAAAATGGCTTGGCTGCCTCGGAGCTGGAGAAAGTTAAAAGTGACTTTGAACTTTCCGTGAAGGCTTGCAAGAAGTTGGACGATGCCAATAAAAATCTTTTGTCTAGCGACCAAGCTTTGCGACAGAAGCTGGCGTCACTGGAAGAAGATAATAAGAATTTAAAAAACAGTTGAAAGACCGCAATAAAACCATTACCTCTAACTATGGTGACTTGGGAAAAACCAAGAAGCTTTATAAGGAATGGGGGAGTCACTATTGCCAAGCCTATAAGGAAACCTGTCTGAAAAGGATCAAGCTGTTGGATCCTAGTTTCAAAAAAGCCCTTCTAGACATGGAAGAGAGTGAAGCCTCGGTCCTTTCTAAGAGATGCTTCGCTAATGCTGTTGAAAAAAGGGATTGGAACGAGGATGTCGAAGGGGGTTATCTTCCTGACGTGGACGATTCCAGTGACTTTGAGGATGATAATAATGAGAATGCGGATCCTCAGGACAAAGAGGCTCAAAATACTGGCAAGATCTTGACTCAAGATGGGGATCAATCTGGCAATGCCCTAAATGTAAACAATGAGGATGCAGCACAGGGTTAGCCTTGCCATTGCGTACCTCGTCTTTTTGTATATATTTTTATTACTATTAATGAAATATTTATTTTTGCCTCTTGCTCTAATCTTGCGTTTGTGATCCCTCTTTCGCGCTCGTTTTCCTTGTTTTATTTTTGTTTGTTGTTTTTACTGGACCCTTTCTTGGGTCAGCTTTTTGCCTTCTTTAATGAATCCAACTTTGCATTGCCTAAAATTTTGAATGTGGTTTGTTTGTACTATTAATCAAGACGTTTAGGATTCGCCTATTGTGTTATTCAACATTTTGTCTTAACCAAACTAAAATGTGCCTTGCTAATTTGGCGAGATTATGATATTATTTTAATTTAAATAAATGCGATCTTAATGTGCTATGTAATTTTTAGAGCTACTCCTTTAAGGTCCACTGTAGAAGTTGGTATCCGCGAAGCTTATTGGCATCGCTTTTATTTGGCTTAACTCTTTGGCTCCCTACTTTTGGCCATTGTCTGTGTTGTTACCTTGTTTCTTTATGTTTTAGGCTATGCCCATGTGGTACGAGATCATGTCTCGTCGCATAATTAAGGCGAAGCCAGTGAGGTGCGAGATCGTGCCTTGCCTTGTGATATAGGATGAAGCCTGTGGGGTGCAAAAACGTATCTCGTCTTTTGACTAGGCGAAGCCTATGGGGTGCGAGATCTTGTCTCGTCTTATAATATGGGGCGAAGCCTGTGGGGTGTGAGAACGTATCCCGTCTTTTGACTAGGTGAAGCATGTGGGGTGCAAGATCTTATCTTGTCTTATGATATAAGGCGAAGCCTATGGGGTGTGAGAACGTATCTCATCTTTTGATTAGGCAAAGCCTATGGGGTGCGAGATCTTGTCTCGTCTTATGATGTAAGGCGAAGCCTGTGGGGTGTGAGAACGTATCTCGTCTTTTGATTAGGCGAAGCCTGTGGGGTGCGATATCTTGTCTCGTCTTATGATATAGGGCGAAGCCTGTGTGTAATTCTCTTTATAAGTGCAAATAGTGGCTGCTTAGGCCTCCATTAAAAATTCTCTCTGGCAGTCATAGTGCCTTACATTCAAATATTCTACTGATAATATTTCCTGAGTAGCTCCGCATTCCATGTCCTTGGTAGTATAGATCCATCCATATGAGCCAATTTTTAAGCTCCCTTTCCAACTAAAGACACTACCTTGTAGGGTCCTTCCCAGTTTGGCCTAAGTTTACCTGTTCCAGCTTCCCCTTTGCCAATATCAGCCCTTCTCAATACCAAATCATCCACATTGAATTGTTTCAAGCGTACCTTTCTATCATGGTATAACGCTGCCTGCCTCTGATATACTTCTACACTGTGTGCTGCCTGCTCCCTTATTTCCTACAAAAGGTAATTAGAGAGCTTAATGTTTGCTTCATTCTCAGCTTCACTAAAATTGAGCCTCCTCCAAGTGGGAATTCCTACTTCGACCGGTATCATTGCATCCATTCCATTGGCGAGTCTAAATGGTGACTCCTTTGTGCCCTTCTTCGGGGTAGTCTAATACACCCATAAGACATTGTAGAGCTCCTCAACCCATTCACCCTTCTTATCATCCAGCCTTTTCTTCAAGCCATCCAGAATGGTTCTATTAGTCACCTCTGTGAGCCCATTTGTTTGGGAGTGTTGCACAGAAGTGAACCTTAGGTCGATCTGCAAACCCTCACAAAAGTCCCTGAACCTCTTGCAGTCAAACAGCTTCCCATTATCTATCACCAAAGTGTGGGGTATCCCAAACCTGCAAATCACTTCTCTCTTGAAGAACTTCTCAATCTTGGCCTCAGTGATGGTCGATACTGCCTTCGCTTCAACCCATTTGGTAAAATGATCAATGGCCACAATAAGAAATTTCCTTTGCCTCGATGCCATGGGGAAGGGTCCAAGGATGTCCATTCCCCATAAAGCAAATGGCCAGGGGCTACCTATCAGAGACATTGGGTGGGCTGGCTTGTGATTTATATGTGCAAATCGCTAGCATTTATCATATTCTTCGACCATTTTAGTTTCATCTTTCGTAATTGTAGGCTAATAATATCCTTGTAGCAAAGCCTTTCTTACTAGTGAAGCTGAGGCCTCGTGGGATCCATAAATGTCTTCGTATATCTCTTTCAACACCTGCTTTCCTTCTCTTCCTGATAGGCATCGACACCATGGGTGTGTCAAGGACTTGAGGTATAATATCCCATCTATGTAGTGATAAAGTGCCGCTTTCCTCTGTAGTTTTTGGGCTTGCTTCCTATCTTTTGGCAACTCTCCCAACAATTTATAGCTTATGATAGGCTTCATCTAGGCTGTTGTCTTATCCTTCTCAATGTCCATTACCTCTTCTTCCTCAATGCTGGCTTTTTGCATCTCTTCCCTTAGTGGGATAGCAAGGAAATCCTCCTTCCCTTCTGCAACTGCCTTCGCCAATAAGTTTGCCTCCTCGTTTTCCTCCCTCGGGATTTGGCATAGCTCATACCTTCCTCCGTTCTCCCTCAACTTCTCTAGCTGCTTTCTAACTTTACCTAGGTATTTAACCATGCCAGATTCCTTGGCAACGTAGTTTCCCGACACTTGGTTAACCACCTGAGGCATCAGTCGTGCTAGAGCCACCTAGAACGGCGGTGCCAGTTCCCATCTGTGATGCAGCGGCGTTGCCCAACCGACCGCCTCCTGTGTGCTGCCTTGTTGGGTGATGCCTACTGGTAAGGTTGTAACAGCAACTGAGGACGCTACTGCAACCTCTGTACTCATCGCTTTCCTCCGATCCTAACCCTCACCGCACCAGTGATAGATCAAGTCTTGATCCTCTTGCTCTGATCTAGGTTGGCCGGGTCGTACTATCTCTGCACAGTCAAGCAAAGGCCTCAGAGGTGGGCTGTTATCCCCGTAAACCCTCCTATGCCTAAGTCAATAAGAGTATTTGCTAAGTAAAGTGTATAAAAGGTTCAGTGAGAGATCAATTACCTTTCCTGGAGGGTCCTTCTTAGCTTATATAATAGCAGGGGTAGGGAAATCCTAGTGTGCCTTCTTAAGGGTGGCATTCCCCTTCTACCCCTAGGGTGAGAGAGATGGGCCTGTTTAGGCCCAATACAATGGTAGACCATCACTAATTTTACAACTTTTTTTAATTATTCAAGCTATTGAAGTATGATTTGAAGATTTAAGACCTGAAATTAAAAAGGTATATAAAATTTTATTTTTTGCCATAAATTCTTTGTATTTACTTAATTTTGGGTTTTTTTTTCTATAAGTATGAACTAATTTTTTAAGTGTCTTTTTAGTGATCAATTTAGCCGGTTTAGTATAGAAATAAATTTTAATTAGTTTATTCTAATTAAGTTTATATTTATATTGAGTTTTTGTAGGAAATTTGGATTTTCATTGTGAATTTCTTGAAATTTATTGATTTAAAAGTCTAAATTCAAAAGTAAATCAAGATCTACAACTTTCATGAATAAGTCATGGTCATTTAAAAATTGTAAATACCTGAAAAGTTAGTTACAATCAAAATTTATGTGATGTGTACTCTTAGTCGAAATCTAAATTATAAAAGGATCAACTACTTGGAATTAATTAGCTTCAAAAAAACTACTTGTAATTAATTGAAACAAGTGTTAATCCTTCTATATCTTATGGAAGTTTTTTTTGATAGGTGGTGAATCAACGGAGTATCCCAGGCCCCGTTTTAGGGTTGACTTGACTAATCTCCGATCGAGAAAAGCCCCATTTGGAGCAACCCTCTCCCAACAGGGGTGAGGCTCGAACTCGAGAACTCCCTTGAGAGTAACACCCTTGTCAGTGGCTTTTGCCAGTTGATCCAACGCTTGTTGGTAGGTCTTGTGGAAGTTATAATTAGATCTTGAGATGTATAAATATATTGCTAACCAAGTAATATGGTTTAGCTTAAAAAGTAAGAAAAATAATTTGAGAACATAATTATATCAATAATGAGTACCACGTGCAGCGCATGCGAAGAAAAAAGACTAGTTCATTCTAAAAAAACTTATAGGAACTAATTTCCTGTCTTAATTAGCAGAAGAAGTTGGAAATCCTAGATTAATTTGAGTAATAACAAGTTACATTTGGATATATTATATATATTTCTCTGACCATTGAAGATATGGTTTCTCTTAGAGCTTTATCTTAATTTGTGGAACAACAAACTTGACGGATCAACAAGGTATTTATTTATATTTAATTTAGTTCTTAATTACTTAGTCTTTTAGTACTTAACTGTGTTCAAAACTCACAAGTTTCAATTACATACACTTCTCCATTTTCCCATTTTCTATTTGTGTTCTGCCTATAAAACAATCTTAATTAGTGGAGTTTTTCCATCTTAATTTCTCTTAGAGAGACTGTAAGCTGAACAAGCTAATTAAGCTTCCTGAGTTTGATTTAAAGGTAATTGAAATTGATAGAAAGGTACATTCTGCTATGTCGATTCTTTAGGCATCTTTAAGAAATTAAATATTACTGCCATCTGCATTAGAATGTTAGGAATTTTTTTTCTTGTCCTCTTAAATCCATTTGATGGTTCAAGGAAAGTTTGGCATGCATAGTTCAGCTCACCAGACCTCCAATTGTATATATCTAGTCAGTCTCCTTTCCAACAACTCTAGTTGCACCCCTAAGTAGAGCACTTGTGAGCACTTATGTTCACGCATGTTTTGAGAGTTTCTCTCAGCGCACTTTAGTGTATTGCTAAAATACGCCATATCCAATGGTAAGGAAGAAACTAAAAAATGTGGTGGCTTCATCATCTTCACCTGTTAGTGAAAAATAAAAACAAAATCCAGATCCTAGTTCAGAAAACAAAGGCGATTTGAATGATAGCAGTATCGAAGGGAGTCTTATGCAGGATGAAGAGCATCAATTGTAAATAAAAACTAGAGTCGATGAAGAACGAAAAACTTGGTCTGACCTGTTTAAGCAAAATCGACTCAAGTTAGATGATTACAAGCTTCAGTATGTGACGCCAGTGGTTAGCAATGGAATTAGAGTAGCAAAGATTCAATCCGAAGCTGTGAATAAAGAAATTGATCGATGGAAGTTTGTCCTTATTGGTCATGTATTTGGGGGAGCCCTAGATTTTTCAAATTGGAAAATTTCATCAGAAATAGATGAGGAAAATGGGGATTGGTAGAAGTCAAACAGGTAAAACTTAATCTCTTTGCCTTCTTTTTTGATTCAAAGGAAGGAAAACTTGCAGCACTTGAGGATGTCCCAATTACCTTTGACAAGAGACCCCTTTTGATCCAAGAATGGCATGAGAGGATGAAGTTTGATTTTGAAGAATTAATGCATGTTCCCATACGGATCAAGCTTCCTTACTTACCTTGGGAGTATTGGGTTGTTGAAACTCTTAGTAGTGTTGGGAGCTTGCTGGGTCGACCATTATACTCAGACAAATGCACCAAGGAGAGAAGTAAACTTTGTTATGCGAGAATTCTAGTGGAAATGAGCCTTGCAGGTATCTTTCCAAATTCTATCACTCTAGAATTGGACAATGGTGAACATTTTTAGGAGAAAGTAGAATATAAGTGGTATCCCCAACGATGTGAAAACTGCCAGCACTATGGGCATACTTCTGTAAATTGCCCAGGACAGAAGGAGAAGAAAATTTGGGTCAAGAAACATGATACTTTTGTTAGGGTAGATATAGAGGAAACCCATCATCCTGTATCTACTCAACAAGAGAATCCAGTTAGGAGTAATAGTTCTAGTACTCAGAAAGTAATTGAGATTTCTACAACTACAAATACAGAAGAAAAGCTAGATGAGGCATCTCTAGAGAGTATTGCAGATCAAATTGATGGATTCCAACCAGTTATTAGTGCCAGCTACAGGAAGAAAACCATGCAGGTTTTGAAAACTCAGGGGGAGGATAATTCTCATGCTTATGGAACCAAACTCAGCACTGGTGGTAAGATATCTCATAACCCTATGAATGCAGCTGTTGAGGTTAATGCTCCTGCTCCATCTAAGAGGCTCCAAAAGCCTCTTGATCGAGGTAAATGCTATTAAGCTGGAACATTAGGGGTTTCAATGACCCCTTAAAGCATGCAGAGCTGAAAGCTGTGCTAAGGAAGTATAATGTTAATGCTGTAGGTTTACTTGAAACTAGAGTTAGAAGCAGCAATGTGATAGCTATTTGGAATAGTTTGCATTTGTATGGGTCGAATTTAGTGACTAATAATTGTTGTGATGACATTGGTCGAATTTGGCTTATGTATGATTCAAGCAAGATGTCTATTAATGTCTTGGTAACTCACAGGCAATTTATTTCTTGTGAGGTAACTTATCAAGATAGGAAGTTCATTTGGACAGTTGTTTATGAACTTAATGCAATTGCTGATAGGAAACTATTATGGGGTGATCTGTTAAATTTTGGTAATTCCTTTGATGGTTTTTCATTGATTCAAGGAGATTTCAATGCGGTAACTGGTGATTAGGATAGGATAGGATTGGTGGAACCCCTTTAGATAATGATCATAAAATTGAACTTGTAAACCTTATTCATGAAAGGAATCTGTTTGATCTCAGAACCACTGGTTTGGCCTTTACCTGGAGCAACAATCAGGTTGGAAATGATAGAATTTGGAGGAAAATTGA
>CANYLF015248495.1:0-19034 GCA_948193215.1 Bocquillonia castaneifolia
AACTTGTATTTCTCATTCACAAATCCATCTTTGTTTATGCTGCTAACTCTCAGTTTGGTCCTACTTCTGGTTCATTTTGTTACTAAAAACGGAGGAGGAAACTCAGTACCAAATGCTTGGCAATCCTTGGTAGAGCTTATAAGATTGAAGGATTGCAAGATCATGTAGGGGAGTTCTTCCAATCACTTTATACATAGGAAAATCTTCATACACGCTTTCGAAGGGCTGATTAAATACATTCAAGGCTCATACGAGAAATCCAGGTGGAGTCAAGGCTTGAGACTGTGGCTTCTAGACGAGGAGCTGAGGATAGAGGTAGAAAGTCTTCCCTTTATGACTTCCCCAACTGGTTTTGTCATCCCCGTCATAAAACACAATAAGTGGAATACCAAAATGGAGGAAAACGATTTTTATAAAAATAATTACTAAATATTGAAGTAGAGTCAATTCGTTCCTCTCCCTCTCCTTTACAGTCGAGCATATTCAATCCCCTCCCTATCGGTCGAGCCGCTTCACTCCTTGGTCTGCCGAAAAAAGATCAAACTTTTCATATGATCCCGGGAGCCACCCTTCGAGAAACATGAGTATTGAAAATCTTAAAAAGTCATAGGTTCCCAATTTTAAAGGAATTCCTTCCAAGATGACGGATCCCCCATTTTAACATGGTCCAGGGGCACATTTATTTTATAGAAAATCGAACCATTTTACTTTTGAAAATCTTAGATTTTGGCCCAATATACTATTAGCCTCCATTTGTTTTAAAATATCATATCTGTTATAAAATTGAGATTGAATTGCTTTTACTTGATTTTAATTAGAAGATAAATATTTTATAGAAGAATAATATTGAGAGAATTTTGAGAGAATTTAAGAACTATAAACTTTGCATATATTTTCTATATCCAATAACTGAATGAAAGTTCAGTTTATATAGAGGTTTTAATTCTACTATTTGAGAATATTCTTTCTACTATTTGGGAATATTTTACATACTGTTCATTCACGCGGTTTATAACAATATCATTATTATCTTTATACTTTGAAATTTCCTGCTACAAATAATTCCTGAGCGCGATAACTAAAGAATGTTAATTTCTATTAAACTATAACAGCTGATGAGATGATTTCATTTCAAAGATTAAAATTAAACATTCATTTCAAACAAACTAAACGAGATGATGTGTTGGAATCTAAAGTCAAAAATCATTGTAACAAAGAAAAAATTACCTGCGCCCTTTATTCAATTTTGGTTATTTTTGTTACTTTTTTTTTCCCCAACGGTCTTCTAATTTAAATCCAAACCTTAAACAACTTTTAAGGCATTAAATTCAAGGACTTACTTGAGGGCATCTACAATGGGGGTTAATGGGGTTATTGAACCCATTCAATATTGAACACCCATTATGAGTGTTTAATGGGGTTTAATAAGTATTAACCGGTTGATATATATCAACCGTTTAATAGTGAACCATTTGACAACAAAACAGATTTTTTCTTTTTTCTTTTTAGGTTAGATAGTATTAACTATTAAATAATAGAGATGTGATTTAATTATAAATCCTATATTATGGATTTAACCATTGAAGAAGAGAGTATAATAAATATAGAATTTAATAAATTAATAAGTTGACATGTACATTAAACTCTCGTGGCGTTTAACCATTAAAGATGCCCTGATGCAAAGTTCTAAATACAATGGCTTTACCGTGACTGTTATGAGGACTGGAATGAAATCAAAGAAAGTCTCGGGACCAAATTGTTAAATTTTTTTTTCTTTTGCCGTTGCAACCGGGTCCGGGTCCAAAACCAAAAGGAAGCAAACCCGAACTCACCCGGTAGTTTATTTGAAGAGGCAACGCAACTAACAAGGAAGCAAAACAACACCCATCAACGATAAAGGCAGCATCTTGATCAATTGGGTGCCAAAGGTAACTTTACAAATCCTGTTTTGGGTGAAATTTTATTTTTTTAACTTTATATTGCAATCAGTAATGGCTTAGTTGATCAATTGGGTGTCAGTTTATTTGTCCGTTTTGTTCTAAAATATGATCATCACGATTACGCACATCGTAATTTTTTTTCATTTTCCTTTTGGGTATTTAGGATGAAGCATATAGTGAAGATAATGGGAATAATAGTGGCAATTACTGCCTTTTGGATTGGTCTTTTGCAAACTTCTGTTGTTCCTCCTGCTCATTCTTGGTTGGTATGTATGTTTTGTTTCTTCTTCAATTATATAAAGTTTGTTTTTTTTAATTTTATTTAATTTAAGATTTCACTTTGCCTTTTTGTGTTGCGTTGTTTCCAGTTACCCATTTACTTTGTTATATCACTTGGTTGCTATGGCTTGTTAATGGTTGGCATTGGTTTAATGCGTTTTCCAACTTGTCCTGAAGAAGCTATTCTTTTGCAACAGGTAATTCTATTCTGTTCATTTCTATTTTAGTCAGTTCACGTGTTTTTTTGAAAGATTAGAGTCACTAACATTCAATTTTAAAAAATTTTGAAAAAAAAAAAACATAGGAGTTTTTGAAAGAAACGTAATCGTGTACTAAATGGTATGATTTAGCTGGAATTGAATTGAACTCAATTCTTTACACATTGTTCAGGCTTATATTATTTACATTGCGATCTTCTCTCTCTTTTTTTCCTCCCTGTTTGATTGGACACAGGCTGCTAGTCTATTTGTTGTATCATCTAGTTTAGAAAATTCTGAGCTCTTTATAGTTGGAATTTATCATGCTTTCTCTTCTGCTGTATATTATGAATGATTCGTAACTTGTGTTAGCATTGCACTTAGTATTCTCAGAATTTAGTTGCATACCAGTTGATGTGTACAAGTTGATTCCATTGAGCTATTAAGGATCTTCCAGATGCAAGTGCTAAATAGGCTTCCCATTGTTAAGAGGGATGACCGGAATACTTGATTGATGCTACGATTCCCTATTGTGGCAATGGGTTTAATGCATTTGTATAATTTTTGCTCAATTTGAAATGTGCACACCTCTAATTATCATTCTGGTGAAATCTAAGCCCTTTTTTGTGTTGTTTTTATGTCATCTACTTGTTTAGAATAGATACATACACAATCAGAGGCCTTTGTTTTTTTTTTCTTCCTCCAATTATGATAGTATATGTTTATGGCACTTATCAACATGCTTGTCTAATTAATTGCTTAGACAGACATTCAGACCATCTCCAATTCCCTCTGCTTTATATTTATTTCCTTATAGCTCAAAGAATCTAAGAATTGCAATTGCAAGTCACTATTTGGCTTTAGGATTTATGGGGAGAGCACAACAATATTATGCATGTGTTTTTTTATTAAGAATATTATGCATGCGTTAAACTGATATCTGAGCATAAGAATCCATGTTATAGGAGATGCTTGTTGATACACATCTTTTCAAAAAACAAAAAAAGAGTTAATATTCACTTGCATTGTTTTTAGTATGACGAGCATTTTTAAGCTTCATAGATTTGTAACCTTTTGGTTTCTTTCTGCAGGATATTGTTGAGGCCAAGGGATTTCTAAAGCCAAAAGGGGTTGATGTCAGTTCAGATTGATAGAACGAGCTCCGATGCTTAGATAATTAATGGAGAAATCTCATTACAGTTTTGAACAATCTGCCGGAAAGATAAGTTTTGTCTCATAATTAGTGCTTTTTTTTTTTTCTGGTCAAGAGTTGCAACACTGAAGCTAATTAGGTTTTTTAGGTTCTTAACCAGCTCCAGTTATTTGTGTAGAAAAGTTTATAGAAATTTTACCCTCTTTTGCTGTTGCTACATTTTCATACTTCCATGTTCAGCGTTGCAGCTAATTGCTATTATCAATCTTGCTTACTACTATCATTGTACTTTTGAGTTTTTGTAACATTTTTACAGTGAAGCTTGTCTAAACTTTGATCTTTAGTTCTGCCTTGCCTGTAGCCTTATAATCAGTGTGAGCTTTGATAAAGCTGAATTTTCTGTGATTTACATTGAAACAAAGAGAACTAGAGATAAAAATTATTATTTACAAAAGCACCCCTCTGATTTTCATTGAATTTTCTGTGATTTCCATGGACATCAACATCTAGATGCAATGTTGTTAAATCGTGAGTCAACTAATACGATTTTACGAGTTTACGATTTTTTTCTCACTAAATATGTTAACTCGCATGAAAAATCGGGTCTTTGTAAAATTTTAGTAGAATCTTAAAATCATAGGTAAAATCATAAAAACAAAGTAAAATCGTAAAAAACTTATTTTTAAATTTTTTAACTTTTTTAAATTAAATCCAACAATTTTATATTTAAAATATTATATAATTTTACCATAAAATGAATACACAAATAAATATTTTAATTAAAAATTATAAACTTTAAATAGAATTAACAAATAATAATAATAATATAACTATAATAATAACTATATTGCTTATGAATAATTAATAATAAAAATATAGCACTACTTAGATATTATATTAAAATAAATATTTATTTACATATGATATGATAATAAAAAAATATAATGTCAAATTTATTTACTTTACCTTATCTTTTATGTAAAAATAAAGTGTTTTTCATTTTTATTATTAAATGATATTATTGTCATTATTAATTTTTAATTATAAATTCTTATTTTTTTATTGTTAAATATTTCTGATATATTTAGTCATCACTCTAATATGATTAATCAAATTTTTGTATGTAAATATTAAAATATACGTCATATTTGATAAATATTTATATGACAAATATTTATTCTTCTTAACTATAGTTTGTAAAATCTTAACGATTTTATGGTTTGATTTAACGGTTTGATTTTACGATCCGATTTTATAATCTTACAATTTTATAGTTCTGTTTTATGATCTGATTTTATAGACCCCTAACCGATTCTACATTAGAAAAGCGAGTTTAACAACCTTGTATAAATAAAACAGGGGAATAAGAGCTTGGCAAGTATGCATCAGTCGAATAAAAAACTTCATTCTGAACAAAACCTGGTGCTCTTTCAGACGCCAGGTGCTTTAAATAAGGAAGCCTATGATATGATACATCTTTGCTCCATACATTAACTAGCCTCCAATTTCATCTCTGATCATATGAATCTTAAAAAACTGCGAAGCTTATTAATATTATGCACCTTTGCAAAATGACGAGTTTTACAAGAACCGCTTCCCAGATTCTAGTCATCTGGATTATGCCTTGTGTTAGTGCCAAAATTATCGTTTCTTTTACCACAGATGGAGCCCTGAAGACGTCTCATCAGTTAACTAGTAACTGCGTGGAGTATGCCAGTTATCTACTAACCATATTTCTGCCGCAATTCAAACAAATTCCTCAGGTGAACTTTCGGGTAGATTATTTGCCTACAAAAACTGAGCGTGTACGGAAGTTTTGTTACATTTAGAGAAGAGTTCCACCGTGTTTGAATCAAATTTGGCCTCCACTGGTGATACCAGCTGAAAAGAACTGCTCTGCTTTGTCAATAAAATTACTAGGGAATCTACAGTGTAGCATCATAGAAGCTTCAGGAGCCAATAGATTATGCTTAACCGAATCTTCGTTAGATTTTGTTGCTCTGTAATCTCTTTGGCTTCTTGTCTTGCCACCTCTGCTGCTGTTTCCTAAAACACTACCTTTCCCTGAAGAAACCTTAGTGCTTCTGGCATTGTAACGGTTGGATCTCAATGGAATGTCTCCATGAGTTTTTTTAAGTTCAGAAGTCTGCTGATTACTTTCTCCAGTATCCTCAATTGGAAAATTATCTGATGTTAAATTGGTTCGAACTGCCAGAGGTACATTTCTGCAAGAAGTTAACATGGAAAGTAGCATATCCGCACTTAATTCTTGCAGAACCACAGACTTGTTCTGATCACACCCGTAACAAGCAGCTACTAGTGTGCCACCCAAGACTGGCATCAACTCAGGATCACTGAAGAATACAAATGGCAGGTCGCATATCTGCTTTCTTACAGCAAAAAGTTAGATTTCTTCTTTAACATCTAGGCAGAAAAGCAAAATTAATGTCACCTTTACTGACCTTGTGAAGTATGGTAGGACTCTTTCCCCACCGAAGGACAGCTTGATTTCCATGGTGGAACAAAGCAAAATAGCCAAGAAGCAGAAGAGACTCAAGCAGAAGTAACCCAACCTGATATGAAATGCAGTTATTTAGCTTGATGCAAATGTTGCCTTAAAGTAAACTAGCTTGAGAGGTCTATTACATATGACATTGTAAAGAACAAAGATTACCCGGTCATTAGGTGCCTTCCACTTGCTGGTGCAATGAGATAGAAGAAAACTCATCAAATGGAAAAATTCCATCTTCAGGTCTGGCCTAGCCTGCAAACAATTTGGGAAATAAGGAGTCAAAACAGTGGAGTGGGGGGGAAGGAGAATCTTAAAAACATATATATAATAGAATCATCTTTCAGAATCAGAACCATCATTACTTATCTAGAAAAACTTTATTTGTTTATTTATTTATTTATTTATTGATAATTTGACAAGGGTGGGTCTAGAACTTGAGACCTTCACCCCTATCCACATGGGTTTCACCAATCCACCTTAGGTGGTGGATTGGTATCTAGAAAACTTTTATGATAAGTGAAATTAACTTACTAGCATTTTCTGCATAAATGTAATGTCCAAAAGAGCTAAATTGTTCAAAACCTTCAGCACTCCAGTTGCTACCTCTTCAAAATTAGATGGAAGGACATGAGATCCCTGAAAAATTAAAATACTGAGAAATTTGAAATAATGCTATGGTAAAGAGAGTATTCTTACATGACACAATGAATGGAATGACAATGATCAGAAAAATAATTAAAAGGTACTACTTGGGATCCACAACAATTCCTAAACACGGGATTGGGTTACTTGTATATGTCATCTTCTGGCCCTTCCACTTGAGGGCTTATAACTGTTGAAAAATAGCTTATTATTATCATTATCATTATTATGTTCTTTTTCTTTACAATTGAATAAAGTAACATCTACCAGTACCAATAAACCTAAAACACATCTTACATTCTCATTGGTTCATATCAAATTGTAAAGTGACTTCAATATCATTGGATACTACTTAAAACCTACAGATTCCAACTGTCCTCAAAGTATGTATGCAAAATTCTTAAGGGCATTCAAATGACCATCATAATGTGCACACCAATGCGAGAAAGCATAGAAATATTTGCAGCTGGAAACAATTTACCTGATCAGAGGACAATCTATTGTTTGCCTGCAATAGTACAGCTGTTAACAGAGAAGGAAGACTGACTAGTCCAGTTTCAGACATGGCTGAAAGAAAAAAAGCCAGTGGTTGTTTGGTACTCGACATGTTATCATTCTTTTGCTCCGCAACAACATTGACCAACTGTTTTTCATCCTTCTGCTCTACCAGAATTTTGTGAGATGCATCTGGAACATCTCTCAAGTTAGTGTTGGCATGATTGAACTCTTCTGAACTACAAGTTGGCTTCTTTTCATCATCTTTGCAAATGGTTAATGGTTCATCACTTTTATTTACAGTGCACAACTCATGCAGTGTTCCAACCTCTAACGAATCAGGAGATACAAGTGCACTACCATTTAAAACAGATAGTGGAGGTCGACAATCTTCAGAAGTATTTGCTAAGAGATACTCAGATTCTGGGGTCTCTGCCAATTTGGATTCTAAATTTTCCAATTCCAGTACTGTTTCCATTGGAGAAGATTCCCAATCAATGGAACTTGTGGTTTTTGGTCTGTATGTTAAGACTACTAACAGATGTATACTTAGGAGAATGGAAGAAGGGAAGGGTGATCCTTCCACTTGAGGCCTGTCATAGAGTGCAAAAAGATCACGCAGCCGGTGAACAACCTGATAAGCTGTCAATAGCTCCAGCAAGCCGTCTCGCATTTGGAGTTCCCGTGCTTCAGAAGTTGTATGGCCAATAACAGTTCCAACAATCCATAAGAAATTATCCAGTACTTCAGAGATTGATTGAAAATTTTCAGCTGACGTTTTGCTTGATGACAAGTTGGAGATCCCAGGGACATTTAAAGATGCAGCAATCTTTATATAGTTCTCGAGGGCTGTAGACAGCATCGGGATGATGGGAGGTAAAAGATTCTGTGCTAGAAAATAACTCCGGTTTGCAGGTACTGATAAGACTACTCTCAAAAGTTTTAGAAGGTGTATTGTGACCTGGCAAGCTTCAGGTTTTGATGTATGAGAAGCAGGAAGTGCAGAAGCAATAAAATCAAGCAGACCAGCTTGTCGAGAAGCCTGTAGCTCAGGGTCCTTTCCCTCCAAAAACTGTTCCATAAAACAATATTAGAAGGCAATAAATGAATATAAAAGAACATTCATAGCAGTCACTGCACCATAATAAAATCAGCATGAATACATTTAATTACAAGTTTTAACTGATGTCTAAGAGCAAGTATCCTATGCTACCACAACGCTGCTGATAATTCCTCTAGGAAAATGGTACAACAATATGGCACGGTTACCACAATCAAGTGGTGTTATAACTACAAATGTAGTAAATACAGTCAGTCAAAAATCCTCTTGCTTAAAATGCATAATAATGCAATATCCACATGAATCAAAATTCTCAGCTTTTAAAAAAACTATTTTCTTGGAATTGAAATGTCACTTTCTTGCTTAAAATGCCATCAAAGGCATTCCAGGAGTAGGCTGTGGCATAGGATAGATTTTAGAACTTAAGGAAGACAGCTTAGAATATTCGGCCACTGTAAAGCTCAGAGCTTTCAAAATCTTATTTCCTGAAACTTATGCAATGCAATTCTGAACTAGCTAAAACTGTAGTCCTCAGTTGTCTAACTACATGGCATTACACATGTTGATATCATATTGATTGCTTGCAAGTGTGCCTGTGGAAAGGAACATAGCAAGTACCTTGATCATGTCAGCGATTATTAGGCCTATGCTTGCAGCCCCTTCTTTTCTTGCCTGTCGAAGTCTTTGAAGTTCCTGAAGCCACCTCCCCAGTTTTGCTCTTGCAGTTGCCACTGCGGTTCTATATCCGATACCAGCATTTTCTGCACTAGCTGGAAGCTCAGTAAAATCATACTTAAGAGCCATAAGTCTCTGCCGAATTTTCTTAATTCGTCGCTTTAGTGAATGCTGCAACATGGCATTTCCTGTAGCAAGAGAAGAGCCTCCGGTGCTTGAAACACTGTTGTACTGGTATAATTCACCACTATTAGCTGGTGTTGATCGGCCTTGGCCTTCCTTGTTTACAGAACGACGCAATAAAGGTGAAGACTGATCCCTAAAATCCATAGATGCTCTCTCCCGTATTTGTTCTAGATAAAATTTGCGACGTTGTTCACTCTCACTAAGTCTCTCAGCTAATTTCTGTGCCAACAGTTCAGCTTCCTCTTGCTGGGCTTTGGCCCGTTCCTCCCTCCTCCGAAGCTGTTCAATGGCCCTTGCTTCTCGAGCTGCACTTGATGCTTTACGTTCCTCTTCTCTTCTGACTTGAGCCTCTTCCTTTTTCCGCTGTGTTTCAGCAAGCCTCTGCAGCTTTTCAGCTTCAATGAGTTTTCTTCTTTCCATAACAGCTTCTTCTCTAGCCATATCCTCTTTCTGTTTAGTTTTTATTACTTGAAGTTTTTCAGCTCTCCTCAACTCAGAATCCTGAAGTTTCTGGCGCAGCATAAGCTTCTTATTTTCTTCATTCAAGGAAGTAATGAAACGAACCTCATTAACTTTACTGCTTTCATCTCCAGCTCTCCTCACAACTTGAGCTAGAAAAGCTTCATGTCGAGATTCACTACGCTGGTGACGAGCATACATTCCCTCCCGTAACTTCATAGTACGTACGGCCTGCCATTCATTTACTCTATTCAATTTTTCAGAAGTCCGCTGAAGCTTTTGAACTCTTTCATTCTCCAACTCACTTCGGATTCTCATAGCACGTGCATGTTTTTCTTCTGCTTCTTTTTTTAAATCCAAAGCAGTTTTCTTTTTCTTCTCAGGAGACATTAGTTTATCATGCAAAATGCGTGCACGCTCAGCACTTTTCCTGCTCATTCCTGGCGAATGTGAGACACGTGATGAGACACGGTAAGGCGACGACAGTATGTCCTTCCAGTTTCTCTTCTCCTTCCATGCATCCATTGATTTCCATGAAGTGGAATTTCTCTTTTCCTTGTCTTTTTCAGGAAGAGGAATCTGTTTTCGGGGAGGATCAGTGGACTTTAGGTTTTTCTCTACCGTATTTTCTACTAATGATTTCTCTTTCTTGTAAAATATTTTGTCTGCTTCAGCTTCTCTTTTGCTCTTTCCAGCACTAGGGACAGCAGGATTATCCTTTGAAGGCAACCGATATGCATTCATATCAGATGAGGACGTCTTATAAGGATGGTCATGACTGTTCTGCACAAAATTCACTTTATTGGACCTGCCTAATTCAACAACATTCCGCTTCTCACCACTTGAGCTGCTTTGAGAGATATCTAAACAGCCACCTTGCTTCCTTGATTTTCCTATTGAATCTCTACAACTTGGTGTTAAATCATTTTTCCTTACTGATTTCCTCACATTATTACCAGGCATGTCTTGGCGATTAAAATGCTCAACCACCAGGGCTTTTCCATTGTTAGCCGCAAACTTGTTAGCTCTTTCTTGTTGAATTTTCTTAAAAGCATCCAGAGATGAAGATAGTATCTCAGCTCTATGAGGTGACGTAGTCATTCTTCGTACCTGCACTGAGAAAGAAATCACTAGCCATTTTCAAATAAGAAAGCTAAGTAAAACAAACACCATTGCTGGATATCTAGCAGAACTAAATAACTTTTACAGTTTACATTGTCAAAAAGCAGCATAATGTAAATCTTCAAAGTGACCAATTGCCAGAACTGAACATGAACTCAAACACATGAATGGTTTCTCAAATTTACAATCTTTGTTATATGTAAACATCTATATCTTCACTACATTGGAAATTGAACACAATGACAAATAATCAAGGAATAAGAAAATATCTATAACATTGAACCTTAAACCTTTTTCTTTTCATTATTACCAATTATACTTCTTTTATTTATTTATTTATTTATTGAAATATTTAGTAAATCATCACAGGGAAGAAACAGCTTTCCTTCTATCCATGTTTTCTAATAATTTAAAATATATTAGGGATTTGGCTGTAAAGAATCACTAATTTGCTCTCAATCGTGGTATAGCAGAAATATTAAAATGAGAATATATATATATATATATATATATATATATATATATATATATAAGAGCTGCATTATCTTACTTAATATTGATCTAAAAGCATTTACCTCCCATGACAGAGCATGTGGCTTTTCATTATTACAAATTATACTTTTACTTTTTTTTTTTGAAATATTTAGTAAATCGTCACAGGGAAGAAACAGCTTTCCTTCTATCCACGTTTTCTAATAATTTAAAATATATTAGGAATTTGGCTGTAAAGAATCACTAATTCCTCTCAATCATGGTATAACAGAAATATTAAAATGAATATATATATATATATATATATATATATAAGAGCTGAATTATCTTACTTAATATTGATCTAAAAGCATTTACCTCCCATGACAGAGCATGTGGCCTTCGATGGTCAGACTTCAAAGGGCCTAGAATCCCATCAACTGATTGAGAAGAGGACTTCTTCACATTCTCAAACTCCTTCACTCGAGCAGTCAGTTCCTTAAAATCAGATCCAGCCTCCTCAAGAACAAGAATAGCCTCATCCATTTGCTGTATGTCACATTCAAGTTCGCAAAGGAGATACAGTTCATCTACAGCCCTGTTAAGATTTTCAAACAGAAAGCACCAAAGCCGTTCTCTGAACCTTTCTTTGCTTTCACCTGTGTCACCTTCTTCAAGGGGGCTCGCAGTCTGAGCCTTCAAAAGTTCATCATTTATTGTTTTATCAGGCAGAACTCTGCCGTCTCCAACAGATGCCATTATAGCAGAATCTTCTGAAATTTCAGATCCACACTTTCCACTTACAAGTGACTTGCTATCCTGCGCAACTACTTCTTGGCTAGATTTCCCGCTTATAATAGATACATTGGAAATTTGTGATTCATTTATCTCAGCTATAACAGGCAACTGAAGTTTTACCACAACTCCAGAATCTCTGGAAATTTCAGAACCACTCTTTTCAAGTGAAAGTGATTCTCCATGCATGGGAATCACCACTGTGCCAGAATCCCCATTTGCAACTGGTAATTCAGATGGTTTTGACTCATTTGCTTCATAGACAGCAGGCATTTGAAGTTTAACCACTATATCAGCCTCATCGGAAATTTGCGGTTCATCTTTTTTCATGAGAATTGACTCATTGTGCTGTAAAACCACTGCTGAATCTGCAACTCTACTTGGAATGTCAGATATCCCAGGATCATTTACCTGAGATAAAACGACAGGAACCTGAAGTTTCAACACTATCCCAGCCTCGCCTGAATGACAAGTAGAACTTGTGTAATTCCCTATTGGTTTAAAATGTTCACTATGTTTTTCCTTGCAGTTTGAAACACCATTTGGTTCAATCATTTTGCCATTTGTGAAAGGTACTAGCATGCCATTTGAAGAGCTTTTGCTCACCTCTATGAGGTCTTCCCTGTTAGTCAGTGCAAAAGTCTTCTCATGACAAATATCTACATCTGCAGGTTTTGTCGTCAGTTTGTTTTCTTGGAAGGCAGTATAAGAAGCAGCATTTACAACTAAATGACATTTTTTCTCAAGCTTCCTAGCTACTAAGTTATTACCTCCACTGTCGTCAAATTTGGAATCACGTTCAGGATCATTTTCATGATGCATTACCAAACAATCATCCTCTAGATCACCCCATTTGATTTTAGGAACCGCGTCAGGCTTATGATTATTTAAGATCTTTTTAGTATCTCCATTTCTGGTATTGAAATTAGCAACTGACAATTGTGATAATTTGGAAGATTCGCCATCTTTGCTGAAATTGGAAGATTCACCATCTTTACTGTCTTGTTTAATTTCTGATTTATTAGAACAGGAAACATCATTTACATTTTCATTGGCCAGTGAAGCAGAATTAGCAACATCACAACAGCCGTCTATGGATAGATTCACTCTCTTTGGAACCTGGGACCTGCACTTTCTATGCAAAGTCCCACCTTTTTCACTCAAGGAGGGCTGAGTAAGACGATAACCAGTACCATTTTTTCCTGAAAATCCCTCAGACGAACTCTGTGTGGAAAACTTTGCACTGCTTCTATGCTTCTGGAAAGAAGTTCAAGGAAAACAAAAATGAAAACTGAGAACAGTGTGATACTTAAATAAACTGCACGTTTCTAAGCTCTAAGGAAAGCCGCTAGGCCATGATACATGGAAACTTCATAAATCAACACAACAATAAGTCACTATCCACTGAAAACTGCTTTAAAATACATATAGAAAACTCAATTAACTTCATTAATGAATAAGCAAATTGAGTGCCCAATAGCCAGTATAATAAGATGCATGAACCACTAATCATAGGATAAACAAAAAACTCTATTTATATATTGGGGGTTCACTACAGACCATACTGCAGCACACATCTGCAAAGAAAAAGAGATTCAATGGAAGTTATGGGAGGGACCAACTAATCTTTAAAATCTAGGAAAGAGATACTGCATTTACCATTAACAAATATGTGTTAACACAAATGCACCATATAATTTTTGGTTGTCTAAGAGAGCAATACTAACATAAAGACTCAAGCTTTCTTTTATTAATACCATTGACAATTAACGTAAGTCAATACCAGAAAAGAATTGTTGATAAGGAAACACCTTTTTCACTTCAAGCCATCCTGAACCCTGATCATCAACAGCCTCTCCAGTGTTATCCATCAACACCTGATCAATTTCCTTTTAGAAGGAAAAAAAAAAACACTAGTCTACAAAAAGGGAATTAACTATTGCACTTCTCATCAATGAAAGCCTAACTTTACAAAGAGAGAAGTACTTCAAATCCCTCAAATTATACAACAAAATATGAAATTGATCGATCATCCATGATCATGATGATCAAAATCGAAATGGGCAATCAAAAAAGTTGATGATCATCAAGTGTGGCAATACTGGGTCAAAAAAAAAAAGCAAAAAGATTAGATTTTTATCAAAAGAATTGGGGCAAAAAATGGTCTTTCAAGTTTGAAATAGAGAAGTGAAAACTGAGAAGCTGAAATGAGAAAATTGAGATTGCTGAGAAATGGAATTTTGCATAAGAAAGTGAAAGAAAATGTGGGTAATTTTCTGTGAGGTTGAAAAACTTGAAAAGGAAAGATTGGGTTTTTAGGGTTTTTTTTTTATTTATTTTTATTTGAGGGAAGAAGAGGAAAGGAGGGAACAGAGGAATGTGAGCTTTTTATATTTTAGTGATAGGCAGGAAGAAGATGGTGTAAAAGTGCCATTTTTTTAATTTTATTTTCTGTTTTTGCATTTTTCACTGTTTGTTATTCTTTTAAGTTTTTTTTAAAAATTTTATTTTGCTACTTCTCTTCTTAACTTTGTATATACTTTATTCTTTTTTTTTTTAATTAAAAGCTTCTCACTGCAGAGGAAAAATTAGTCACACACTGGCATTTAGCCACTGAATAAGGTTATAAAGGTTACTTTTTAAAAAAAAAGGTTTAGAACATAAAACACTTTCTATATTATTATTTAAATTTTTTTGCTATGAAAATATTATCCAAAAATAAAAAAACTAACCTATTATTTTTTTTGAGACAAACTATCCTATTGTTTACTTTAAAAATACAAATAAAACAATTAATTAATTTGATTTACATATAGCAATTGCTTTTTTATCTTCATTTTAATTATTCATTTTAACAAATTATTTTTCAATTTAATTTAAAAAGTATGTTGCGTTCATATAAGAATTTTTTTCTAGGTACTGCTTATAATAGTGTCCTGAGCTCTTTGGATCTATATTAATTTACTGCAATGGAGTTAACATTCATTTATAACCCATTTGAGTTCATTGTCTTCTTCCAGTAAATGAATTACTCGAATTTAACATCTCTTCCTGGAATTATAAATACTTTGTCATCTACATCGAGCTTCACCGATAAAAGAAAAAAATATGGGCTTATATAAGATCTTTTGCTTTTCATTTCCAAAAGCTAGTATAAATTTTTTTTTATTTTTATATTTGAAAATTAAAAGATGCCTTTTAAATGATAATAATTAATTTTTTCACTTTAAAACATTTTCTTCTAAATTGAACAAACTCTCATCATAAAATACAAAATTAAATAAATTTCTAAAAAATAAATAAGTAAATAAAATAAAATTGATGGTTCAAAAGTCTCAAATTAACTTTTTTAATGTAATTTTCAATAAAATTTTTATATTGTAGAGGACTTTTAACTATTATGTGGCCACCAAAAATATTTATTATCATTATTAAGTTTGTATTTAAGTATGGGAATCATGTCACATTAAATATCTCGAGGAATTATTTACTGATGGAGCCGACAGGAGGATGTTGGGTCCAGTGAATGGATTCTGGTAATCTAGTTCTCTTTTGTTGTTGGGGTCCGCTTGGACGACTCAAGTGAAAGTAATGATCAAGTTAGACGAGTTTTGCATAAGCAGCAAAAAGTATTTGATGGGACAAAGGTCTTAGAATAGACTCTGACACTCAAGTTAGTTACTAGTATTAAATGATGTAATAAATGAACTAAAAGTTGGAATCTTTTACCTGTAAAATTATTAGGCATTTATAGAGTTCTTATGTATGACGTGTTGCAGTGGGAGGTTGCCAGATGTCTTATATGACTGTGAGAGTGTTTTAGCGTTATTATCTTTGAGCTCTTATTGGATTTTTAGACATATTCCATCATTTACTATTAAAAATATAAATTCAAGCTTTAAGCCAAAAATAACCATGACATTATCTTAATTACCCCTCATTTAAAAAAATGAATTAATGACTAACATGGAAAAAAAAAAACGACATTGACACAAGAATCATTATTCATAAAAAGATGAAAAAGCAGTTCAACCAATTGCCTGTAAAAAGGTAGAAAAGGTTGATAAAATCCTCTAGATGCTTTGGATATTTCATAAAATAATGTTTAGATTTGTTTGGTGTTTGACATAATGTGGCGTGTTCATATCAAGGTAGGTGAAATTTCATTTCAATTCACTAAGCAACCCACAAGGGAGTGGCTTTAATAGGAATTATTATTATTGACAATAAAATTTAAACAAAATATATTATGCATTTTACTATATTAATTAATTATACTAATATACATAATCCTCTGAATTAATTCTAATTACAATACAATTAAAATTATGGCTTCAACGCAACAAAATTTGATATCATGTGATGGTCGAAATTTTTGTTCCAAAGGAAAAATTAACCTTTAAATGATAGGAAATTGTTTGTTGAATATGATAGAGTTTTAATGTGGACACGCAATGACATTTTATTTAATTTTTTTTGAAACGACATTTTATTTAATTTGATCAGATAAATGAAGTATAATTTATCTATCGTTCTAGGATGAGAATCGACCCCAGACAACATTATACTTATTAGGTCAAGCCAAAAATACTGTTTAGATGTAATACCTCGCCTTTATAAATCATTTATATATATATATTTAGTATATATTCACTAAAAATATTTAATTTATCATGTAATAAAATTTTATAAAAAAATTATAATAAAATTTAATTTATTATTACTCTTTGATAAATAAAATTTAAAATAATATTAATAATAACAAAAATACTTTTCCTTAAGATCGTTGTATTCTAGCCACATGGAGCTTTACCAATTTAGCTTTCACTTCCTATTTGATTTTCCTGCAACACTGGATTATTGAGGAAAATAATGAGCTTGATGCTCAGTGAGAAAATAAGCATACACACACACACACACACACCCTCGGAATAGCACACAAATTTGCAATGCACGATAAGTTCAGAACTTCAATCATAATCCACACCACATACAATTATCAAATATTAATCTCTATTTTACCGTTATTTTTATTTTAATCATCTAATTTTATATTGCACCGTCTTAATAATCATAACGCATTATAACCATCATGTTATAATTGCATAACAAGCTTGACTCTCTCAATAGTCATATTGTAGTATAACCACCATACTACCATCATTTAAATCAAGTACAGCAACAATAACAAACCATAATTGGTAGCTTAACTTCAATATCTTTCACAACCATATCATCTTATAATTATCATACCATATCTACAATTCAAGGACATTTCTATCATTTAATAATCACAATCACTTCACAAATTCTCATTCTCAATCAATCAAAGTCTCATCCAAAACACTATCATCTCAATTCTTTAAACTTCTCACAATTCACAATTCAACAATAACACAATATCAATCAGGAAATCCCTTGGCACTAAGAGGGGGGGGAGGGGGGGCATGAATTTGTTGATAATTAAAAATTAAAAACTCTAAGAGAAGAGTTAAGTTTAAGCCAATTACACACCTACAACACAAAGAGTTATAGTGGTTCGGACACAACAAGTCCTACATCCACTCCCCAATCTTTAATTGGGTATTCCATTATCAATGATCCTTTTACTGGGTTCAAGATCAAAACCCAAGTGTTTTCTTTGGCTCACACTCAAACCTTTACAAATAGTTTTTCTCTTAGGCTTACTCAAAACCTAATGTTTACAAGACTAACACCAAACCTTTACAATGTGGTCCTCCTAAGGCTTAACCCACAAAACCCACCCAAGTGTTTCTCTCTCTAGAAACCCTTGTCCTAAGTGTTTTACTTTAGGCTAACACTTAACCCTTTCATAAATTGATTCTTAAACCTTACTCCCTAAAAGCTAGCTTTACAAGGAAATCAAATGAGCACACAAGACTCTTACAATCAACAAAAATAAATGATAATGAAAAAATTGGGTTTCTAACTCAATCCAAGTAATTTATAACAATTGATGATTAGAGAGTTGTTGATTACCTTAGAAATGAGTTAGACTTAAGCTTTTATACCCTTAGATGTTCTCATGACCGTTGGTGTAACATCCTCATAATTAATTACATGCATTAGTGTTTAATTGACATTAATAGAATAATTAATTTTGTTAATTGTAGATCATTAGTTAATTTAATGTGCATGAGAGGTATAATTTGATAATAATAAAAGTTGTGAGAATGTTATTGGTTGTATTAATTGTTTGAGGGAATTGTAAGTTTCTTTAATTTTTGCTTAAAAGTTAAAGATTACTTTATTATTAACCAATAGAAAAATTTCAAATTATATTAATAAAAGAAAATGAATTTGTTGGGATAAGAAGGGGTCTTTGTTAGTGGATTTTGTAGAGAATGAGAGGAGAGGAAGAAGAAGAGAAAGAGGAGAAGAAAAGATGAGGGAAAGGAGAAGAAAAGTAGAAGAGGTTTATAAATTGGTAAGTTTCCTTTAATTAATTATTGTTAATTAATATTAATTGGTTTAATTATGGATTTGAGAGTTAGGTTTTGGAAGAATTATTGGGGGGTTTTGGTTTAAAATGTGTAAACATGTAATTGATGATTTTGGAAGAGATATTTGAGTGTTAATTATATGTTTTATTATTGAATTATGTGTTTGAATGGATAATTGTGTTTATGGAAGTCTCAAAAGGCAAAGGGGTTTGAAGAAAGGAGGTTTAATTGATGTTCTCCATGTATTGTAAGTAAATAGCTATTAATACTAATTATATATTTTATTTTGATGTTAATTATATGATTCATTTATGTAATTTGGTTGATTTGATTAAATTCTATAGTAATATTTAATGATTGGATGAATGGGATTGTGGTTATGATTGAAAGAGTGTGAATTGATTGGATGATAGTGAAATTAATTGTATTTGATTGTGAAATAAGTAAATGAGCAATTGTAATGGAATTGATTGTGAATGTTGAATTGATTTGCGTTGTGAGAATGTGTTTGACAATGTATGAATTTGATAAGGGATGATATTGATAATTTGTTGTGATGTGGTTTGAGAATGAGAAATGGTGGA
>CANYLF015254052.1:0-11970 GCA_948193215.1 Bocquillonia castaneifolia
ATTACACCCCTCCTACTCAGAATCCTCAATGAATCAACCTCCGTTAACAAAATCAAACATACTAATGATGCCAATACTTAATGAAATGATTTAACATACTTAAATGCATAATTAATTATTAATTAATTATGGCCGTTACAGGGTTTGATATTGATTTTCATGAAATTTACAAAAAGCAAGAGAATGGAGGATTTGAGTAATAGTTGAAAGGAAAATTAGGGCAAAATGGATATTTAGGTCCCTGTACTTTTATTTTTTTTGGGATTTGGTCCATGTACTTTTATTTATTCAGATTGAGTCCCTGTACTTTTATTTTAGTTCACATTAGAAAATGACTAGCCGAAGACCCCAACACCCCCCCCCCCTCCATTTCCAGATGAGAAGATGATGAATTTTTAGGGGAGCATTACGGTTGTATTTTTGCTTAAAACTCCTCTTCTTGATTTTCTTAAAAACCCCTCAAAAATTGGTTATTTGTGGGCTTTTAATGATGAAAAATGAATGTGGGGGACAAAATTGACATCATTCCATCATAAATGGCAGACACAAATGATGCCAATTGATTCCATGGAGAGTTGGGCCCACAAGTTACATAAAAATGTGAATTTTTGTGTTCTACAAAGCATAGAACCGATCGGCTCTTCATGATCAGCTGATCAGTCCTTCATGAACAGCCAATCGATTGTTTATGAGCATTGAAATGTTTTTACGATTTTGAGCCCCAAGACGGCCGAATTGGAAATTTTTTTATGACATACAAAATTGTAGACCACATCTTGAACTATGAAATAGGCACAAATTTTGGGTGATTTGGAGTTTTGTAGCAAAAGTTATGCCCCTTACAAGATAGATATTGGGTACGGGACTTCATTTTCACTTTATAAACGCCAAACACTTATCGGTTTTGAAATTAACTTTGAGGGTAAAAACCATACAACTTTAGCAAACATTTTCATTGGAAAAATAATGCAGAAAACCATGAAAATATTTTGAAAACTCAAAAGATTCAAAGAAAACATGAAATGTTACTTTGATTTTAATTAAAGTTGTTTATTTTTTCATTCTTTACCTTCAAACCAAGAAATGGGTACTGAGAGTGGTCCTATGTTGGACTGTTTTCATCATTGGGCACCCCGATCCACTTCCATGACCTGCATCCAAAAATCAGGTGTCTATAGTTGCCCCTACTTTGTTGGAGTTTAGCAATATTAGCAATAATATGAATAAACGATGACAAAGTATTAAAATAAAGCAAATAAGCAATTAGGATACTGACAAAGGATACAGCTTGAGTTTTCTGAAGATGTGTGGAAGCCTTCTCTAGAGAGGTTTGGCATTGTAGCCTCTGGAAATTATTCCTGAATTTCCAAGATTGGATAGTCATCCCCGGTTTAACAAATAGAACATACGTGCACAAATTCATCATCCAGAGGGAATAAACTGGTTCAAGTGTAGGAATACTAATCCTTGCGCCAGATGGCGTTAGTTGCAAAAGCACCGTTATAAGGAATAAACTGGCTCAAGCGTAAGAATACTAATCCTTGTGCCACGTAGCATCGGGTCAAAAGCACTGTTAGCAGGAATAAACCGGTTCAAGTGTAGGAATACTAATCCTTGCGCCAGGTGGCATCGAGTGCAAAAAACACCGTTAGCAGGAATAAACTGGTTCAAGCGTAGGAATACTATTCCTTTCGCCAGGTGGCATCAGGTGCAAAAAGTACCATTAGCAGGAATAAACTGGTTCAAGTATTCCTAACTGGTTCAAGCGTAAGAATACTAATCCTTGAGCCAGCTGGCATCGGGTACAAAAGCACCGTTAGCAGGAAAAAATTGGTTCAAGCGTAGGAATACTAATGCTTGCGCCAGGTGGCATCGGGTGCAAAAGCACCGTTAGCAGGAATAAACTGGTTCAATCATAGGAATACTAATGCTTACGCAGGTGGCATCGGGTGCAAAAGCACCGTTAGCATGAATAAACTAGTTCAAGCTCAAGAATACTAATCCTTGCGTGAGGTGGCATCGTGTGCAAAAGTGAATAACCGCAAGTGCACGTGTCAAAGTAATAAAGAATAAAGTTTGTTTCCCAAGAGAGTTGGCAATTCGAATATTAATCACACAATCCACAATTGATTATTCAAGCAATCGAATAGATTTTGGAGTAAACAAACTAAAGTAACAATAATCAAGCATAAACAAAACAAATAAACTAACTCTATTTCACTAAGCAAACACTCAATTAAAAGCAAAGTAAGATGCAATTATAACAATTTGAAAATGCAATTGATAACTAAAACACTCTAGAATGGAGATCTATCCAACCCCATCAATAGCCATACTATGAAATTAGAAGCAAATGATTTTCCAAACTCACTCAAACTAAAGGATGAAGGAGGTAATACTAGCTTAAGCCTATTTCTAGGTCATAAACCATGAATTATATGATGCAATAACAAGCTCTCACTGGTTCTACACACTAAAGAATCCTATTCAAGTAATATTCACCCCTTTTCCCCCTACTAGTGTCCTTGAAAGCTCTCACCACCAAACCACACTAGTATCCCTATATGCATATCCACACTTGATAACATCTCTCAATGATATCAAGCATTAATAAAATGTTCATGAGATGGACATACATCACAAACACACAAATAAACCACATATAGGAAACCTTAAGAGGGAGAAAGTTAAGATAATCACCAAGCAACCAAAATCATAGCATAACTACAAAGATTATACTTCACCCATCCTAGAGCATGTAAATCTAGTCACACATCATGGGAACTAAACATAAATCAATGATAAAGATGAAGATTGAAAAGATATTACCCATTGTAGACACCTAAATTTTGGATGCAGGTAAGTGGAAGCGGCCCGGGAGTCTAGTGATGAATTTGGTCTATTTTAGACCAATTGATTTCCCAATTTCTCGTAGAAATGAGCTGAAGAATACAAAAAATTATTTTCAAATATGCTAAGTATTTTTAATATATTTATGGCCTAATTTAGAGTCTGAACAAGTGTTTTAATATTTGTCTGAACCCTAAATACGGCCCAAATAAGCCAGAAAATCATTTTAAAGCCCAAGCCCATTAGGCCCAGGAGTGAACATCTGGACGAATCATCAAATATCCGGCCAGATGTTCATATCTATCAAACATAATGATTTGCGAGGAGCGTCTGACAGATAATGAATATTTTTTTCCGTCCCCGCCATTAAGGGAGATATTCCTTCTATCGAACAAAAGTTATTCTCTCTATCGAGAGAATAACCCTAGTTCACAGGAGTATAAAATGAAAATCATTTGACAGAGAGAGGGGGTCGATCATTCAGTGTTTGGAGCATTAAAACAAAAACAAAAATATTATATTGAAGAACAACAACCAAGCAAGGAATTGGGGCGACTTTGACGACCGTTTTCCAAACCATTTTCTTTGGATTTTAATAATTCAACAGCTTATTTACTACCAGAAGTGGTAGTCTATCTCATTTCTGAGGGCAACCAACCATCCACACATCTAGAATAAGCATATTTTCTTACTCATTTTGTTTTACGTTATATTCTGTGATTTTCATATTTTTCCAAACTAATTTTGCTTGATATTCTGCTTTCACATATGAGTTTTATGTGAAAGCAAGAGTGTTTTGGACCTATAATATTCAAGTTTGGAGCCCCATATTCATTATTTTGACATTTTACGGTAATGTATTTCTTGAATTTTTAGTTGTGGATTTAGCTTGTTTTGGACGTCTAGATTAGTTCCTTAGGGGTCTTTATACACTGTCAATAGCTTGTACAATGTAAATATATTAGAACATGTAACATTACAAAGAAAACAACTTAGAGAAGATGGATTACAGGTCCGGCCGGACGTTCAAACATCCAGTCGGATGATTGCAAACATCTGGCCGGATGTTCACCTGGTACCGAATGTCCCACCTGCTTGCTTAAATTCAAATATTTGGGCCTAGCTTAGGAAAAAAAAAGAAAATTAGTGAACAAGCACAAAAAGGTTGAAAAGTAAACAATAAATAAAAAGAAACGCTTGAATTAATCATGCAAATTATCAATCAATATCAAATTAAGCACCAACTCCCCAGTAACGGTGCCAAAAACTTGGTTAAACTGCAAGTGCACAGGTCTAAGTAATAAAGAATAAAGTTTGTTTCCCAAGAAAGTTGGCAATTTGAATGTTAATCACATAATCCATAATTAATTATTCAATCAATCGAATAGATTTTGGAGTAAACAAACTAAAGTAACAATAATCAAGCATAAACAAAACAAATAAGCTAACTTAATTTCACTAAGCAAACACTCAATTAAAAGCAAAGTAAGATGCAATTATAACAATTTGAAAATGCAATCGATAATTAAAACACTCTAGAATGGAGATCCATCCAACCCATCAATAGACATACTATGAAATTAGAAGCAAATGATTATCCAAACTCACTCAAATTAAAGGACGAAGGAGGTACTACTAGCTTAAGCCTATTTCTAGGTCATAAACCATGAATTATATGATGCAAGAACAAGCTCTCACCGGCTCTACACACCAAACAATCCTATTCAAGCAATATTCACCCCTTTTCCCCTACTAGTGTCTTTGAAAGCTCTCACCACCAAACCACACTAGTATCCCTATATGCATATCCACACTGGATAGCATCTCTGAATGATATCAAGCATTAATAAAATGTTCATGAGATGGCCATACATCACAAACACACAAATAAACCACATATAGGAAGCCCTAAGAGGGAGAAAGTTAAGATAATCACCAAACAACCAAAATCATAGCGTAACTACAAAGATTAGACTTCACCCATCCTAGAGCGTGCAAATCTACTCACACATCATGAGAAATAAACATAAATCAAAGATAAAGATGAAGATTGAAAAGATATTACCCATAGAAACTCAAGAAAAGTAAATAGAGCCAAAGATTTCTCCAAAATAGCAAAGGTACTTTTTTATAGATTGATGAAATTAAAGAGTCTTACAACTTAATCTAATCTAAAACTAAGTTAATCTACTCAAATTTGATGTTTCTCTCACTATAAAATATTATTTCTCTCTCTAAAATGGCTCCCCTATTGTTTCGGATCACTTGGTTCCCTAAAAATCAGGTTTGGGGGCTATTTAGGAGAGTTCGGGGCTGCAGGAGCTCCACCTGGCCAGGCTTGAGTTGGGAGGCTTGACTGGGCATGGAGATAGAGAATTAGGGGGGCTGCTGGACACTTACCCGGCCGGGTAAAGTGGAGGCCCGGCCGGGTTTCAAACCAGGGAGCTCCCTGTTGCTTTCGTCGGCTAGGCTATCTTGCGGAAGGCGTATCTTGCTTGTCCGGACTTCAAATCAAAAAAATTCTTGAGGCTAAATTGAAATTCAAGAAGTCCTATACAATGTTCATGTTTTAATTTTTTTTCCAATTCAGTCTCCTTCATCCCCAAAATGCCCACGACATTTTACTGCTACATTATAGGTGGCCACCGGAGTGCGTCTTGGTACAAGGCTTGTATCTTCTTCATCCTAGCTCCAAATGTTATGATTCTAATTGCAAATTGAAGTGGACTCAAAATTCTAAAGATCTAGAGCTTCTCATTCTAAGTCACCTTCCGCATTTCCCTTTCCGGCTCTCCGAACTTGGCAATTTTACAATACCGCTTCTTAGCTCTTTAGCACCCAATTCTCCAAACTACCCTAAAAGTCTCCCAAACTTTTAAAGCTTGATGCCTATATCAAAAAACATAATAAAACAAGTGTAAATCACTCAAGAAAGTCCAATAAACACAAAACAATCGAGTTACACTTGTTTTGAGTGAAATAGGGAAGAATACATGATAAATGCTTGGTTTTTGGGTGAGAATCCCCTAAACTTAATACAATTAAGCCCTAATCACTATGCGTGTTGCACACACATCAAAAAGCACCGTCAGCAGGAAGCGTCTGAGAATTATTCTCAAGATTTTCTGGAGATATGTGGAAACCTTCTCCACAGAAGTTTGGTATGGATGCCTCTGAAAATTACTTCTGAATTTTCTAGAGGTGGCTGAGGAGTTATTTTCATCAGCTTCACTGGGGAATTATTGCTGGCTCTTGCTGCAAATGCTTTTAGAGTTTGGGACAAGGTTTTATATCACTTGTTTTAAAATCTTTCAGAGTGTTTAAAGCAAGATTTTATCAGGTTTTCTTCTTCTTCTTCTTCTTTTGTTTTAAAATATGGGTTTCACAAGATAAAGTTGTGTGGTTTGATTTTAACAACCAAAAAAAAAACATTCATGGTTTATATACATTGTCAAATTGTATGGTGATCATGGATGTCAAAAATGCAAGAATGAATGAGCTTAAAACCTTGAGCATGAAACATAAATAGGATGAAACCCCACTATTTGATAGTAGAATTAAATTTGTTAATAATGAACACAGATGGATCAAATTTCACTTCTTAAAAATGAAGTTTTTTTATTTATGAAACATAGATGAAATGTAGAAAAATCAAACTCACCACTTGACATGTAACATAATTAATGAGGTAATGCTGATATAAAACACATTTGGGTCAAATTGATGTAAACACAGATGAATCAAATGTCACCACTTGATAAAAAGGTTCACTAACATAAATGAATCAAACCTTAAAGTAGAGATGAATTAAACGTCACCACCTGGTAATGAAGTTTGTTAACACAGAACATAGATGAATCAAACCTCACAATTTGAATTAAACTTTACCTTTTGACAATGGAGTCCGATGATGGAAAAACATAAATGTACATGTAGATGAACAAATGTCTTAACAAAATCTAACCATGACAATGAGGAAAACAAATTCACAAAATATGATTCTCTTAAGCACTTTTAGCTACATTCTGATTTGATATAATCATGTGATATGCTGCAGGTCAATATAATACTTAAACATATTTAACTTCTTAAATCAGAGTTTAATTTTGGTGAAATGGAGTATGACATGAACACATTTGTGCATGTAAGTTATCTTGTATCAAATGATATTGCAATAAGCTCAATGTGAGATTTTGTTCTCAGAGTCTAGGATCATATCTTGGTTTTAAACAAATGAGAAAGCTATACAACCATTTTGGCAATCTGAAGGAAATAATTTATTAACAATAGAACAACAAAATATAAAACCATACAATCATTAAACAAATGACTAAGATGGAGGTGAAAACAAATTGGCCAAGACAGTCAACAAATTTGTCAAAGTCTGAGAGGTCTGTGCCTGTTGTTCTTGGAGAAATAACAAATGTCTTTCCATGTTTTCCAAACGATAATTGTTCTCTCGTACTAAAGAATAAATACTTTCAAGTGAAGGCACATTGGAAGACTGAGCAGGTTGTTGAATGAATGGGGGATTCAAATCTTCTAGAACAACATTGGACAATGAATTTATCTCCTGACTTTCTGCTATTTTAAATGACTCCATGGGTTGCTTTCCCTTAGATTTATTAAGAGCTTCCTATTCTAAAGTTGTCAAATACAACTGATCAAGCATTAAGCTAGGAAATGGTGTCCTCAGAACATACTCAATACAGTCTAAGTCAACTTCAAAGTGCTCAAATACCCGAGTCAGAATACCACCATATGGCAGTGAGAGATCTTTCTAGACAACATTAGACATGTATGAAAATATTGATCCAAGAAGGTTCACTTATTTTTTGGATAAAAATATGGAGATAAAGAACATGTCTTGCTCATTCACCTTGAAAAGTTGCGGATCTCTACGAAAAACATTATAGAAACACAGGTGATGAAGGACTCTAGAAAGAGCTGGGAGTTGATCAATGTATGAAACATAATGAGACTGGATAGAACTATCAGACATCACAATCCTAGTCTATTCTACAAGTGGAATTGGGTAAGAAAACCAATTTGATAAAGATTTAATCGCCCATCCCTCATTGGGAATAGTCAAGATTCTTGCAAGTGTTGAATCATCTAGTATGATATCTCATCCCTTAACAAAAGTTTTAACAGTATGAATGCTGTGAGTGAAAATCATATTAGCATAAAACTGTCTGACTAACAAAGGGTATATTGGTTTATCATCAACCAACAGACAACGCCATCTTTGACAATCAAAGAAATCTAAACAATCAAAGAAATCTAACACTCCATATTTTTCTAAGAGAGGAACATCTACAATTTTTGGAATAAGGACATCTTTGACAAATACCCTATTCCATCTGGTTTGAGGACCACTCTTATTTTGAAGAGGAAGGCTGGAGAAAGGGTTTGGATTCATGCTGGAGTTTTTAAAAAAACAAAGTGAAAGAGGTATGCTTAGCAAAGTAGTGTGTTATGTGCGCTTAACCATTCGATGAAACATGTATATAAATATTTACAAGCTTGTAGAAAATTATTAACACATTTTCAAAGAGTCTGACAAGTCTGTCAACAATGCACATGTGAATTATCTCGAGAAAACCTAACTTACAGATAAAACAAATGCCCCGCATGCAGATGAATAGAAGTAAATCTTATCACTTACCTCAGGCTGCATTTTTCAAACCTTGAGTTGTGAGCATCATTATGATCCTTAACTTAGCATAGGTTGTTGACTAAGGGCTCCTTTTAGCTGGCTTTACTGATGCCATCGTTTGTCACTGAAAATTGTCCTGTACAAATTAAGAGAAAAGCATATTAGTTTCCCATACATAGAGCATTGCATTCTCTAATACACCATTCAACCATTATTATATTCTTTCAAAGGTACCTTCTTTCTTCCTTATTAGCTCCCAAGGAGAAAAGAAAGATGATCACACAGAAAAGAAAGATGATCACACAGTCTTCATAGTTAGAGAATCATCCAGATGCACTCCAAACTAATCCTGACTTCTCATCAGAGACCTCAATTTATAGGGTACAAACTCTCGATAAAAAGCCACTTCTCATTCCTGGATATATAGATGATGTATCTTCATATGAAGAATGTGGATTATTAGAGTTCTTCAAGCTCCAAGGATGGATGCATCTTTTCATTGATACCTGGCCCATATACCCTGATCTGGTGAAGTTCTTTTATGCCAACATCAGAAGAAATCTAGAAACTGGGATCATTACATATCAGGTAAAAGGTCATTCTTTTACTATAGATGAAGGTTTTTTAGTTAAGCTGCTAAACATTCAAGCTTAAGGATGGGTGGTCCATTCTGTGCATGACTGAACTGAAAATCCAATTTCTCCTTTAGAGCAGACAAAGATTTTTCTCTGTGATGATTTGAAGGAGGAAGCATATGTTCCTCATGCTGCTCAGATTCCATTCCACATCAGAGTGATTCAAAACATGTGTTATCGCATTATATACCCCAGGGATCCATATGGGGTTCGATGCAAGCCTTGTGACATGTTCCTTGTGCCCATGTTACTGATGGGGAAACTAGTCAATTTGCCCAAGTCCATGTTACAATATCTGGCCATGGTTTGGACAAAGAGGATGGCTTTACCTTTTACTGGTGTCTTGACTCATATTTTTGAGCATTTTAGGATTGATTTATCCAAAGAAGATCATGTAGTCCGAGGGCCATTTCTAGTATCAATGCTTAAAAGGGTGCAACTTAATGCTTACTTCTATAGAACCTTGGGTCTGAGTGTTCAGGAAAATCGTCAATGAGAGGAAAGACGTCAGGAAGGTCCTTTGCCATTACCTCAATCACCTGTAGAGTAAACAAATGTACCTTGTACTAGTACATCACAACCATTTGATGTCTCTTCTGCAATTGAGGAATTGAAGCCTCATGTGGTTGCATTGGAGGGAACTATCATGGTGTTGTAAAGACAACAGGAAAGGACTTGTGAAATGTTGAATGAAGTGTTGTGAGTGCTCAACAAAGCAAATTCATGAATCTGGAACATGATCATTGGTTGTTCCATTTTTTCTGTAGAGACTTGCCAAGCTTGGTAGGAGTGTGATAGGCAGAGGGAAAGGGAGATTGAGGTGCTATACTAGAGGATTGTAGGGATTGACAAGCTCCCAAAATTGGCCAATTTGCAAAACTGCAAACTAGCTCCTTTAAGCTCTAAACCTCAAGTGTTGCCTTTAGCTTCTAAACTCTTAAAGCTCCTTACCTACAATGATTTCACACCAAAACAAGTATAAATCACCTTTGAAAACATAATAACCATGGAGAAATTAGATTGACACTTGTATGATGTAAAGACAAGGGAATTACATGATTTATGCTCTAAATGAACTCAAATTCCCCTAATATTGTAAGTTAACAATAAATAACAAATTAAATGCTAAAACCACTCAAATGTGTAAGGAATTGAATTAAAAAGCACTAAAACATATAGAATAAAACTTGGTTATCAAATTCCCCCACACTTGAGCTTTTGCTTGTCCTCAAGCAAATAGAATCAACACTTAAAATCATTGAATCCATGCATACTTCCATTAAAAAAAAACATTGTCCATTTTCAACCAATTCTTAAAGAAATTTAAAGAAAAGTAAAGCTATTGGAACAACTTCCTAAACCCATTCACTCTACACTTGAGCTTTTGCTTGTCCTCAAGTAAATTAAATCAAAACTTATAATCATTGAAATAAGATCAAAACTATTAAAAAAATAAGCTCACATTATGATAACAATTACCTCATCCAAAATAATTGTAAATAACTCAAATCAAAGGTAATGTTAAAAATTAAGCTTTTTAAAACCAAATCCAAGTGAAACCAATTAATTTGTAATTTCAAAATAACACCTTAAGCCCAACACTTACAAAATCTCACAATAACTCTCTAGTGTTTAGGGGTAAAAGTGTTTACACTCAACAATCATTGCAAGGAAGAATTTCAAGCATAAGCTTGCCCCTTAATCAAGAGTCCTCCACAAAAATTATTGAAAATACAAATCAAATGGTCTTCAATTGGTTGTAATGGGGGTGAGGAAAGGTAGGATTTAGAAAGGAATAAGAATCCAGGCTAGAAGTGCATTTAACTTGAATATATAATTTGTGAAGTAAAAAAATTCATTTCAAAAACATGAGTAATTCCAAATATATAGCTTTCAAATGCTTTATTGCCAAAACCTTTCTTGTGCTCACTTTCCACTTCAAGTTCTTTTGAACTTAGCTTTTCAATTCAAATCTTTTGATTCTTTTTTTACTTTTTCTTTTTTTTTTTTTCACTTGAGCTCATTTAAGGCATTTCAACACCTTTGGCAATTAACTTCATGAAATACTCAACTCAAAAGTTAACTTCACAAATTAAATCAACACATAAGAGTTATAGAAAATGCACTTAAGGGTTTGAACAAGGGAAGATGCAAGAATGGCTCAATTTAGCTCATAAATTTGTGGCAAATTAATCAAAAAAGAAAAAAAGAATTAAGGCTCAACTTGGCTTACTAATGGTAAACAAGGTGGTTTATTTGGCTAAGAAGTTAAACCTAATTGCCCTTATCACTTTCATATTTCCAACAAATCATGTGAATTCTAAATGCATACCAAGGCAAGTTCTAATGAACTCTTACCAAGCATGATACTCTCAACAACAAAGATAAGAGCATGCAAATGATATATGCTCAATTTAGCTCAAAATCTCACAAGGTTAAGTGCAATGTTGAGAATCTAGCATATAATTGAAACTCACAATCAATTAATCACACTAAAACTTGGAAATAGAAAGCTCAAAATTTAATACTAACTTTAATCAAGCAATTATCCAAAATTTTGAACCAAATAATTATCATCACAATTAAAGCACCAATTTCAACAATTTTGAACAATTAATTCAATTAAAATAAGTATCAACTCAATATGCTTAATCACAAACATAAAGCAAAAAAAACACAATTAAGCATTAGCAATATTTGAAAAAATAATCAACCACAAAATTAGTAGCCAATAATTCTCTGAATAGAGGTCTCATCAAATCACCAAACCAAGAGTCGGGATCCCAGAAAACCAAATGAAAAACCTAAAAGAAAACACCACAAAAA
>CANYLF015255825.1:0-10968 GCA_948193215.1 Bocquillonia castaneifolia
AAAAAAAAAAGAATAATTCTCCATGATCATGACACGTAACCACCACTTAAAACTCTCAGCCAATGAAAAAAGAGCTAACAATACCCCTAAATTACACGTAATCAAAACCCAGTCCCCATTCACTGAATCCAGCAGAAAGAAAGAATCCTATTACATTCTCAGAAAGAGAAGACGACCCCACTAATGACCACAAAAAATAAAAATAATAAATGAAAATAATAAATCAAAAATCGAAAAGAGAATTTGATTCCTTCTCTCTCTTCTTCTTCTTTTTATTTTTTCATGTAAATGTATTGTTATTGATCTCTTCAACAGATGGAATACGGTTACTACTGGTCCGGTGAAACGACGACGGATGAGGAGGGGAAAAGAAATGGTAATGGTGGTGGTGGTGGTGATGATAAGAAGAAAACGACGGCGTTTTGTTTGAATAGTTGGGTGCGGCAAACGGAGGAGAGTTATCAAATACAGTTAGCATTAGCTTTGAGGCTATCATCACAAGCTGCTTTAGCTAATGATTCAAATTTTTTGGAATTTAAATTCTCATCCAATGACCATCTTCATAGTCCTCCTCTTCCTTCTGTTGAATCTCTTTCTCATCGATTTTGGGTAATTATTCTTTATTACTGTTATTATATTACAAATGTAGCTTTTTAATATATATATATATATATATATATATATATATATATATATATAGTTGATTTTTAATTTTTAATTTAATTTTTGGATACGTTATATAGTTGCTAGAATTCAGTTCTTTCAACTTAAGAAAGAAGTGTTTTTTTTTGTTTAAAAAAATTAAAATAATTTAATGGTAGCTCCAAAAATGGCTAAAAATTAGAATTCTATCTTCAATTCAATTGAAATGGTTGTATTTCTTTTCCTTATTCTGGAACATGTTCCTTTTTTTTTTGAACTGTTAGATTTTTGTTAAACTTTATTGAATTGGTAATAACCTTCTGATTTATTGAATTGAAACTAAATTTGAATTTCTATTGTCAGGCCCTTGTTTTGTAATAAATCAAGTGCAAGAATTCAATTCAACACAATTTTGGACTAATTTTATTTCTTTCCAATCATTTTTTTTTCTTTTCGTTTAAATGAATATTAAGCAACATGAGCTTACTAAATCTGAGAATTGATGAAATAGAATAGGATTGGGTTCTTGCATTTTTTTTTTACTTTCTTGCATGGGTCAAAGTGTTTTTTTTTTTTTACATTTAAAATTACTTTTAAAGGCAATTTTGTTGTGAGAATTGTTAATTTTTTTGCTATGATGAATGATAATGTTGATGTCATTATGATATCATGTGCAACAGGTAAATGGGTGTCTGAGTTACTTTGACAGGATCCCAGATGGATTTTATATGATTCATGGAGTGGATCCTTATGCTTGGGCCATAAGTACAGACCAGAAAGAAATTGGCCTGATTCCATCTTTTGAATCTTTAAAAGCTCTTAATCCTTATGATGATTTGTCAATAAACGTGGTTTTGATTGATAGATTCAGAGATCCTGCTTTGAAGGAACTAAATAATAGAGTTATAAGTCTTTCTAATAGCTGGATAACTACAAAAGATGTCATTGATCAGCTTGCAAATATTGTCTGTAATCGTATGGGGTGAGTTTTCTGCTGACTACAATTTTTCTGTTTTTTTTTTCTTAATTTTCTTGGGCTGCAAGTATTCTATAGAATCTTCTTTTAAATTTTTGACAGGGGTGTAACTTCTACTGAAGAAAAAACTTTTGATGTATGCTGGAAGGAAAGTGCTGACGTTCTGAAAACCCGTTCAGGATCAGTTGTGCTTCCAATCGGAAGCTTACCTGTTGGCCTCTGTGCTCATCGTGCCCTACTGTTTAAAGTAAGGGCTTGCAACTTATTTGATTTTTGGTGATTTTGCTTCTTTTGCTTCTTGTCTATGCCAGTACTGAATGGTTATTGTTACCATTTTGTTTGTGCAGTCAGAATGTGCATTACATTTGGCTTTTTAAATTTTTCCTTTTGACCATCTCTACTGAAATGACCCTAAATATTTCTTTTGTCTGAGCATTATTTTTCTCTCTCATTAGTAAAAAAGATGATAATTGAATGAAAGAATTACAGCATGAAGCTCCCCTTTTATCTTAATTTTTGCAGGTGTTAGCAGACTCCATTAACTTACCATGCAGAATTGCTAAAGGCTGTAAATATTGTAGAAGAGATGTTGCTGCTTCTTGCATTGTACAAGATGGTAATGAGAGGTATGTGCTGTTTACCATATTTTATTAGCTTATCAAAGCTGAGTTGTAAATTATCTGGTCTAACAAGAACTATCAAGGATAGGAAATTGTTGGACTGGAATTGATGAATAATGAGTACTTCAAATGGGGCAGAGAAAAACTGCAATAGCTTCAAGATTAAAGTCATAGGGGTAATAAATAGTAAGTGCTTGCAGTGAACATAAAGGTTGGTTTATCAACATTGATGATAAAAGTGCACATTGAAGGGAAACAGCTATATCTCTCATGTCAACGGACCTATAAGGTTACAAATGAAAGCTGAGGGCATGTGAGGATCATTTCGTTTTACTTGTCCTTTGGTTCACCCCATAATTAGTAAATGAAGTGGCTTAGCTTGATCTTTATGATTATTTTGCAGAAAAATAAGTAATGAAAAACAAAAGTTAAACTAACAAAATGAACAAGGATCACTTGAGTGTTTCCGTATTTTAGCAGTAATGAAATCATATTAAGAATGGAGAAGCCTGGTTAGATACAACATCTATTGATATGGAACTCGTTAGGTTCCCTGGGCTTTTTTCAGTAGGGTTTAACTAGTTTATAGTTTTGTGAATACTCAATTCACATTTTGCTTGATTTCTTGAAAATGGAAACCAATATGCTAAGCTCATTTTCTCAAGCCCAGTAATTTGCATATGACCATTACATCTCCTATATGATGATCTTCTTGCCTTTATCATTGATGGAATAAACTACTATTATGATCATAGATGTTTGACTTTGAATTTATCTACATGTTTTTCCAGGGAATATTTGGTTGATTTGTTTGGCAAACCGGGAATGTTAAGCCAGCCTGATTCATCACTTAATTGTACTTCTTCAATCCTAGTTTCTTCGCCTTTGTCTCATCCAAGTTTTAAACCTGTCCAAACAGCTGATGACTTCAGGACATTGGCTGAACACTTTTTCTTCGACTCCCAGTCACTTAATCTTGCATTTGATGATACTCTTTCAGGTATGTTTTCTTGTTATTTCACTCATATACTCTTGAAATTCGTCTTTATGTACCTATGGTTGCTTTGACATTATGTTTCTCATGCCTGAAATGGGAAACTTCTCCAAATCTACTATTTATCTATGTCGTCTGCTTGTTCCTAGAGAGTATCATTTTCATTGTTTTTTGAGATACAGAATAGTTGTACAGTTGTCTGCAAATTGTTCACTAGTTCTTGGTTGCTTGTTTATGATTGTACTAGTAGAACCATTCAGTGGTAGACTTCTTATGATGCTTTGGATGTTTTACATACAATGGTAATGGTTAAATTAAAGACAACAATATTTTGTTTAACTTAAATGAATTTAAATTGCTGTTAGATTACTAGTGCAAGCATGTACAATTCAAAACACACACAAAAGGAAGAAAAAGAATACACTGATTTTATTCTCATGACCTTCACATATGATACATCTGATGTGTCAAAGAGAATCTGACTCAAGAGACATACAATCCAATGATAATTACTGATACTTTCAAAGTTTTGATTTTTATCACACAGGCATCGGTACTGATCAAGATGATATAAATAGTCAAACCCTCATTGAAGACAAAAAGAATAATGATTCAAATAACTTTCCTAAAGATCGAATTCTGCCGGGTCCTGTCCTACCAACTAGGCATAGGGATGCATATCCAATTTCTGTAATTTCCAATAGAAATCCAGACCCAACAAATAACCAGTCATTTGCAAGTAGATCAAGTAGTGAACTTCTCCTTGAAGAGGAAGATTTGAACATTCCATGGAGTGAACTTGATTTGAAGGAGAAAATTGGAGAAGGTATCTTCTTCCTTGAACTTTTAAGCACTTCACAGCTGCAGGTTATAATGAGGAATGATAATCACAATTGATTTATTGCACAAGCTTTAATCTAATCTATGGATTTTCTAAGAGAAAATATATAAAGGATGCTCAATAATTCTTCTCAGGTTCCTTCGGAATCGTCCATCGTGCTGATTGGCGTGGTTCAGTAAGCATTTCTTTCTTTCTTTCTTTTGTTGTTTCATTTAATTTATATTTAATTCTGTATATTGGTTGTAGTGCTTTTTCAATAATATATAGAGCATGTCAATGCTAGGATGTTGCTGTCAAAATTCTTGTGGAGCAAGATTATCATGCAGAGCGATTCAATGAATTCTTGCGTGAGGTATACCAAAAATAGCATATGCTTTCTAAAAATTCGCACAGCAGTAGATAAAGGACAGGGGTCAGTTATATCTTCTTGTTAGAGGAGACACTGTCAAACATCTGCCTTTGCTGGACTAATTTTTCAGTTGAACTTGACTGTGTCAAACTTTGATATTAGGTTGCGATCATGAAACGTTTACGACACCCAAACATTGTTCTCTTTATGGGTGCTGTTACTCAGCCTCCGAACTTGTCAATAGTCACAGAGTATTTGTCAAGGTATTAACATTCCATTTTCATGTGATGATTCAGTATCTTGTGTTGCTTTCATCTCATCCTTTTAACTTACAGAGCTTCATATTGATTAGTAAAAGGGATGATTTTGTTTCTGATTGCAGGGGGAGCTTGCATAAACTTTTACATATGCCTAATGCTCGACTGTTACTGGATGAGAGACAACGTTTAAATATGGCATATGATGTGGTATGCTTCTCATTCTTAGCACGTTCAGTGATAACCAAATCGTTTTTATCATTCAAGGCATGCAGATATTTATTTCTCGGGCTTGGGATCTGTTCACTGCTCTGTACAGGCAGAAGGGATGAACTACCTCCATCAGCATAGACCTCCTATAGTTCATCGAGATTTGAAGTCTCTAAATCTCCTAGTGGACAGTCAATACACTGTAAAGGTAAGTGTTAGCAATTCATTCTCTCATCAATTGCCAATCCTTTGTTATTTTGATGGTACAAACACCTCCTCCACTCTCTCACAGGTTTTGTTGTTAGTGAATACAGTTAATTCCTTTAAGTTTAAAACTGAAAAAACAGGGAATCATGTAATGTCACATAAGGATTGTGAGACTGAGAAGGAACGAAATAATGCTAGTAATTACCTTTCTATGCCCCCAGCTCATTGCTTAGCCTCAAAGCTGCAGTGTCAAATATCCTCTTGGCAAATAACTATCAAGGCTAACCTCCTAGTTCCTCTCCTGACACTGCTGTAATGCTTTGAAGTTGCTGAATTCCTTAAAGATGCCTTGAGCAGGATAAAATAAGCTATAAAACAAAATATCTAAGGTCTAATCGGCAGTTGAGTTCACTACTGGACACTTGCTAAACTTTTTAAGAAGTGTTGTAGATGCTAGTTGCTGAGAATGTAAATATGTTATAGTAAGAATAGGATACTAGCAATTATTGTCTTTTGGAATATGACGCATGCAAATAATTATCCAGGTTTGTGATTTTGGTCTTTCTCGTTTAAAAGCAAGGACATATCTGTCATCCCAAACGGCAGCCGGAACTGTAAGTTCTAATTTAAATTTACTAGGCTGTTTCATGTCATATTTATCTAATTATCTTGCGTAGATTATCTGGTTTTTCAGACACTAAAAGTCCATTTTGTGCTCCTTTATTTAGCCTGAGTGGATGGCACCAGAAGTTCTCCGTAATGAACCATCAAATGAGAAAGCGGATGTTTACAGCTTTGGTGTAATTCTATGGGAGCTTATGACCCTTGAACGGCCTTGGAGAAGCTTAAATCAACCTCAGGTGCTTTACCTATAATCACATCATATATGACCAGCAAATAATTCTGGAATATATTGAGAATTTAATTATTCTTATCAATTAATACAGCAAATAATTCTGGAATATATTGAGAATTTAATTATTCTTATCAATTAATACTTGTTGAAATGGACAAACAATATATATTCTTTTAGGCACAATGTAATTTAGCGTTGGTTTTTAGAGAAGTAAAATTGATTAATGGCGTTAAGCTGCCATGGTCATTATGATATTGAAAGAAGGATTATTTGACCAGTGGTTGCCAGATGTGAGCAGTGTAATTGACTTTGCCTGGTTTATTCTATGTCAGCATAATGCTCATGCTCACTTCTGCTTCTTTCCACAACATTTTGGCACTTCTGCACAGAAAGAAAATAGTGCTGGAGGGAAGGGGAGTTTCCTTAATATTCGTTGTTTTTGTGGAGGAAATGCTAACAGAAAATAATAAGAGAAAAAAGCTCCTGTTCTTAAAATTTATAGCTTGAGATCTCAAACCTTGGGCCAAAGACCATACTTCACTTACAGTTAAGGTTAAGAAAACTTTACCTAATTTTACAGTTGAATCTGGGGACTGCAGGCGATTTAATATTGTCTTAAAAAGAAGAATTTGCTGGGTTAATAGAACATTTCAGTGTACCAACTTGGCAAGATGAACTACACTAGTCCTTTTCTGTCCATTCTTCGCCAGACAATTTAGCTGTGGCGATTCTATGTCAAGTCAGGGTTAGATTAATTTTGGTTTGCAATATTCATTGGATTGCATTTCTTTTTGTTTTTTGACAGATTTTCCACCACATATTACCAACGGACAAGAATTATATGTGAATTTGTTGTTTGTTTGACAGAGGATTTGAGTTCTGAATCAAATCCAATTGTCCATTGATAAATAATGAAATTACAAAAAGGAATTAGAACAATAACAGTGAATGCATACACTACATGGTCCATAGGGACATTTTGGATGTTCACATGAATAATTTAATTGATGAGAGGAAGCTGAATGGTATAGAATATACAATGTTGCAGGTTGTAGCAGCTGTTGGTTTTAAAGGTCAAAGGCTTGAAATTCCAAACAGTATAAATCTTCCAGTGGCTACGTTGATTGACATCTGCTTGTCTTAGTAAGTGGACACTCGCAGTTCTTCTATGCACTTTAGTTTTATGGACTGATATTATATCTTGACTATGATACGGGTTTAGGTTTCAAAAATTTGTCCAGATAAGACTATTATAGGATGATGCTTTGCTGTGATTACTTATTATCCTAGTCCTACGATCTAATTGTATGCTTGTTTTTTTTATTTTTTTAATGCAGTGATCCATCAAAACGCCCACCATTTTCATTTATTATGGAAACTTTACAGAAAATGATCAAGAACTCCATGTCTCAACCTATTAATGTACAGATACAATGACAAACCTCTATGGCAAGTAAAAAAAAATAATTCTTATACAATGTGCCTTCCATGTGATGCTCATCTGGTTTATATTTCTGGTGAGCCAGTTTTGTATGTATAGTTGTATATTTTATCATTGTTAGTTTATCTATAGCCTGCATATGTTGTGCCATCACCCTTAGAATTGGTGAGTCTTATCTTTCTGATTCTTCAGTAAACATTCTGCGTCTCAAGTCTCTGTCCAAGTCATACTGATTTTTTTGACAGCTGATCATTTTGATGGATTTCTTTGAGAATCTAGTCACAGCATGAACGGTCATCCATTCATGTAATTTAATTCTGAAATCATCATTATTGTTTGTTCTCTAGTGGCTTCATTAATCATCAATACACTGACCGTATTCCTATGAATGCTCACAATACACTGACCATCCTTTTCCAATTTTGAATCTTCTGTGAAAATATTCTCTGCTCCTTGGATATGTAGTCATTGTCGATAGGTGAGAACCCTTCAAGATGCCACATAACAGGGGACATCGATGAAGGAAGTAGACACGTAATAACTTTGATTTGCAACGGTAAGAGTGGCTTCTCATGCTAAAATTTGTTACTGATTTTGATTTGTGTGCTTAGGAAGATCAGAGATTTTACTGATTTTGGAGTTGGAAGTCTTCTTACAAGTCACCACTTAATGCTACTTTATAGTACTTTAAAGTTTGTGATCTATAGAGTATTGTGTCCTGGCTTACTTAGCTACATGCTTCTGTTTGTTGATGTTTATATAATTTTGCATCCAATTGAAACAATTCAAAATTGAAGTGCTTATAGTATAATTTGTATTACTTTTCGGCCCAAATCTGTGATTATTCTAAATGCAAGTTTGGAACTGGGTAAAGTTTTGGCTGCAGTTGTGACAAATAAGCGACTTTCTACCTTTATTTCTCTCTCTGAATTCTAAAGAACAAAATAAGGTAAAATTAGTGTCCTGCAGCTGTGCACTACAGTGAATAATGTCATCTTATAGCAAATTAGCAGTGCTTAATTTTACAAGCCACTGGTCGACTCATTTAAATGGGAAGCGTTCTTAGCTGAACTTCATATTTACAAGAAAGAGGTGGAAAGAAACAATTATTTGCATTTAAGAAATGCAATGCATTGGGGATCTTAAAATACAGAAGATTTTTTTTGTAGTTTTATTTCTGTCTTTTTTCTATTTTATTTTAATTTAATAATTCTTGTATTTAATTAAATAATATCAATATGAATATATTTTATGAAAATAATACTATAATTTATTTAAAATAAATTTTAATTTGTTACCTAATAATCCATGCATCACATGGACATGGTAATTGAGTTGGTTAACTTTAACCAACATGAATGACACATTTTAGTCTCCCGTAAAAGAGAATCATATCTTTCAAATATATACAACATGGTCACTAGAAAGCATCTTTTATAAGAAGGAATAAGCGCTAGTAGTCTTTAGAAAACTGTTGTTAAGATTTAACATAGAAAGATTTAACATAGATTTCTCTCTTTTAGGATGTGGACATTAATTAGGAGTGTGCAAAAAACCATACCGACGGAGAAATTGAACCAGACCGAACCAGACTGAACTGATTTGTGAAAATGGGTTCAGTTTGTTTGGTTCATGGTTTAGTTCGGTTTTCATTTTCAAAAATTTTGGTATTCGGTCTTTAGTTCGGTTTTCAAGTTTGAAAAACCAAATCGACCAAAAAACTGAAATTATTTAATTTAATTTTTATTTTTATATTTGTATATTTTTTATATATTTTACACATTATATATTTTACACATTATATATATATATATATATATATATATATATAATGATTTTTTAATAAACAAGTATATAAAATTTATTAAAAATTAAAAAAATTTTAAAAAATTGAAATGAAACCGACCAAACCCAACAGAAATGACCGAACTAATTCGATTCGGTTTGATTTCGGTCTATGGATAAGTTTGGTTCGTTTCGGTCCTAACCTGGGACCTCCAAAAAATAGATCAGTTTAGTCAAGTTCGGTTCCAAAGTTCGGACCGAACCGACCGAATCCACACTAGTAGAATTATTCAAAGACTAGACAATGTTGCCTTTATCAAGAGATGAGAGGAAGGAACTAAATAGTGTCTAATACACTTTCTCTCTGTCTTTAAACTGTGTACTTCTCAACTTTGTTGAGGTTAAAGTAATTAGCTTTGCTGGTAATGAGAATAAGCAAAACTATACCTTGGTTTAATTGAGTTCTATGCCAAGCCAACAATCCAATTGGTCATTGTTATTAGATTTGGCCCGACTCGACAGATTGACTCGATAACTCGGAGGCTGAATCAAATTGGATCACTCATTAAATCAAACATGACATTAATACGGACAAATCCGTTTAATCCATCTGATTTTTAGTGACCCGATTGGGTTTTTTTAGTGATCCAGTCATTGACCTATTAATATTTAAAAAAAAATAATGAAGCTTAAACTAAATTGTTAAATTCATTTTTAAGACATTTACCTAACTAACCAAGTAAGGTTTTGTAATTATTTTATTTGTTATATTTGCTGATAATTAAATAATATGTTTTATAGAATATAATATTTAAATATTCTTGTTTAATATATTTAATAAAAATATTAGTAAAAGTTTTTTGATAAGTAAAATATTAATAAGATTTTTATTGTTATATTAGTTAGTCCACACAGATATGTCCAATTTAGGAGGGAATTGAATAAAATTTTTTTGGAAGCAAATTGAATAATAGTTTTTGAAACCTTCAATTCGAATAAGTTTGAAAATTTTACGGCCAAACTTAGGTTTCAATTTTAAAGGATGTGTTGGTTTGGTAAATTTGCTAGCAGATAATTTTTTTCATCAAATATGCTTCATTTTGGAGTTTTTTTTAAGAGCAGATGCCTATAATTATTTTTTCTTACAAAACTAACATTCTTATAAAAGATAAATTTCATAGTTTATATTTCTCTAACATGATTGATTCTATAATTATAAATTTTTTGATAAAATTAATTCGATGATCATAATTTTTAATAGACTCATAAGAATTATATCTATTATTGATTATTATACTTTGTAAAATTAATTATATATTTTGTAATAATTTAATATGTGACATATTTATTATTAATTATAATTTTATAAGGTTAAAAAATAAATTTAAATTTTATTTAAATAATGTAGTTGTTTATTAATAGTAAAATTTATTATCTTAATGAATCTTATTATATTGATTTCACTTAAACTTTTTGTCATATAATTAAGGTTTTAAAAATAAATTGTATTTTATTTTAAATAAAATATGTATCCATTTTGATGACTTTGTAAAATATCAGTAACAGCTTGAAAATGTTCATTAAATACTATTATAAATTAGTTGTCTGCTATCTACTAACAGTCATCTGCTAACAGCTATTTACTATATGTTCTCAATTACATGCTATTAGCTGTTTAAATTAAGTAAACCAAACGAGACCTTAATATGTAATTAAATATATGTAATTTGCATAGCCGAGGCATTAGCCTTCCTTCGGGTTCTTTGTGCGTTGTGTGCATGGACTGCTTG